>VZTQ01009908.1:0-22007 GCA_013400755.1 Pelecanoides urinatrix
AAAAATCCTTTAGATGGTGTTTGTAATAGTTAATACTTATCACCTGCATAGATATAAACTTTATACTAATTATTGTTTTTCACCAAACACTGTTGACTGGGTGCTATTTGCAAGGGCTGGCCTGAGTTCTTGACCTTTCCTTCCTTCATCAATAGAGAGAAATGGGTTTCTCGAGATGTTGGTCACAGTAGTGCAATTGTGCTCCCTGTTGCTATAACCCCCCGCAGGAGCCTTTCCACGTCCAAACACAGTCACACTAGATTTTGTGATTTCCCACCTGCAATCATGACCATGATCAATGTGCTTCCTCCTAGAGGCTGCACGTGCTGGTGTTTGGTGTGATGGAAAGACCCAAGCTAAGACCAGGAGACAGACATTTTCTTGATACCTACAAACCTGCAGGACCAAGCCCCGTGTCCTGCTATTGATTACTTACATCATACAAGTCCTTTCATCAACTGAGCAAGAATATGGTAGAAGTTAAATCCTTGTCCACTGAGAAGCACACAGAAGCACCATATCTTTTTGAGGAAGCACCCTCTCTGAGCATGTAAGCTTGCAAAAAAAGTCATAAGGGAGTAAAGGAAATTTCCAAAATACAATGTCTGCAAAGAACGTCTACCTCCAAAGCACACCTACTCCTGTCAGTTGCAGCCCAACACCCTCAGGGGCATTTGGGGCTCAGTAAAGTGCACCAAAATCCTCACTTGACCTCATTTCTGCTGCCCACACTGTATTAACCTGTATTTGGCCACACTGCAAATAAACCAGAGTTTTGCTGGGAATGTGAGGAGGGGTGCCAAGGCTGGCCTGAAAAGAGAGCTAGGCAGCCCAGCTCTTTTCCTCTCCCCTCCTGTTTTTTTCTCCTCCAGAGCACTCCAGACTCTCTATTCACTCATGGGAAAAGGTGGGAACTGAAGCAGATGAGAGTTATGGCAGGCACTTGCAGACCTATGAGCTCTGTGGACATGCTGTTCAGGAGGGACTGGCCAGGGCTGCAAGACCCCAAGTGGACCGGCACCTGCAAAAAAAAAGTTAGTATTGAATGTGTTATCCTCTTTACTGGGTTCAACAGAACATTTTAAAAATACTAAAATTACCACAGAACCAGCCAACATACCGTTCATAGTCCACACAGCAGGTTTGGTCTCCTACTTTTGGGTTTGTACAGGAAATGGAGGGCAGTAAATCTGTTTTTGTTGGTCATTCAATATGCTAAGCAGGTGGTAGCTGCGAAATGAGAGACAGAGGTAAAAAAATCTTTTCTGATTATTGAAATATGTGGATCTCTCTCCATCCATGAAAAAATAAGAAGATAGATGTTCACATGCAAATCCAGGGGCTTATTAATTAGGGGATGGAGGAAGGGAAATATGTAAAGGTTTGGTATCTTAATGCTTGAAGGTACCAGAATTTCTCTTGAGTCTTTATGGACTACTGCTCAGCTCTTTATTTTCTGGAAGTTCAGTAAAATATCTTACTAAATTCCAGACTTGATATGTATTGCAGCACAGAAGCAGCTGGTAATTTTGAAGGAATATTTGTGTTAACTGCTGTGTTCTAAAGAAATGTATTCAGGAACTCAGTTTGCTATATTGGCAATGGGAATCGGGAGCGTCACTGAAAGGAGCTGCCTCTTATTCATTTCTCAGGTTTAATTTTATTAACGGATACAAATGATTTGTTAAACAAATATAAAAGAAAAGGAAGAGGACAATGAACTCTGTGTCATTACTGGGTTCTTCATTCTAAACATCCTGTTAAAAATAACCAAAGAACCCTGGGTACCACATGCATTTTATCTTGGGTTTGCACTATAATCTTAATGAAAGGCCTCGAAAGGAAATGGCTAGAGAAACCAACTTAAAACTTTAGCATTTTTGTGTCAGTCACACATCTCCTTGAAGGCCAGGTCCCTGTTTAAGGTCTAATGTGTTTGGAGAGCAAAAAGAGCTGTGTGTTATTACGCAGAATCCCTTTTATACACAGGGAATTGGATCAATTTGACCCTGATTGTCTCTCTCCACTTTATTGTCCCACTATTTCAAACAGCTGGCCCTTGGCATTATCTTAAGGAAGGGGTTGATTGAACTGTAGGTCTGGCACTTGTCAGTTGTGGATAATGTTGGCTTCAGTCAGTCATGTTCACACATAAATGAGCCATGGCAGAGACAGACTGGTGAATAGAAAAAGCAGTTTTACTGCCGGTAACCTTCTTGTGTAAGTGCAACAAATAATAAAGTCTGCTTCTCAGGAAAACAGCCTGAAATATGTAACAGAGTGATATATTATCTCTTTTGATAGCAGGAATTGCCTGTTTTGAAATTGTGGGGAGAAACAGTAAAAGGGCTACTATTATAGACTGCTTCTGTTCTGTAACGTGAGATAACGAATGAACGGGCCTTTTGCTCTGCTCACACTCGTGAATGGTTGCTGTGTGCAGAGAATTGCAGTGGCATCATTATGACATCAATTCTTCCTTAGCGAAAGGTGACGCACATCTTGAGTAAAATGGCAGAAATAGAAATCCTCTCCCTTTTCTCCCCTTGGGTTCTTCTTTCTTTCTGCTTGTCTAGAAATCAGAAATCTCAAAAACAACTTCCATTCGACCCAGAGAGTGAAAAGCAGGATTCAAGTGTGGAAGCCCTCTAATTGGAAAAAATTATAACCCATATAAGCTCATTTCTATCCATGTGATGTCACTGCAACTCTGCTATGGAAAGCGTGGAAAGAAATTGAAAAGAGAAAGGAAGGAAGATTGGAAGGAAGAAAGGTTTTTCCCTAAAGCAAATACAACTCCACCACACTTTCAAAGCAATTTGCATAAACGTCTCTCCCATGATTTTTTTATTTATGGCCCCAAAATTTCTAATTAAATGCTAATTAATACTATCACCAAAATTGTCTCCCATTCTCAGCTCTTCATAGCTTTGTCACTTTGATTAATGCATAGTCATTTATTAACTTATTTAACAAGCTGAGGTGCCTCATGACAAACCAGATTAAATTATCCCAATAACAGTCTCATTACTGCAAAAAAGGAGTTTTAAAGTTAATAAAAATTATGCTCAATAATGTTAAAGCTTTTTCTTTGCAACCTTAGAAGATGGAAATAGGTTTTTTGTTTGATTTATAATATATGGAGTTGTATAAAGCATCCATTAATAAAATGTATATGTTCATTTAAGCTTGATCATTGCAGTGGTTCTGTAGCTCTGCATGCTTATTATTTAACTTCTGCTGTACTTATGAAGATAATTAATGTTCTGACCAGACAGGGACTAAAATACCCACTAGAATGAGATAATTAGGGGCATAAATAACATTTAGGTCTTGTGTTTTGCTTTTTTAATTAATTGTTTTGTTTTCCAGCTAAACTTGATAAAGAGGAAATCAGAGTTTGCCTGGGGACGACAATGACTTTGCATGAAGCAACTTAACAGTGCCGGAGCTGGCTGGGAGGCTGCGCTGGGGACTGCTGGGCTCTGCCCGGTGCAGAGGGGTGCAGTGCCGCAGGACCCCCCTGCCCCCATGCCAGCGGGGCCGGTGTCTCCCTGGGCAGCCCAAATCCCACCCTCTTCCCTTCCCCTCCCCGCCAAGAGGGGAGCGGAGACAAGATCTTGCACCCCACAAGAAAGCCTCTCTGCCACGGAGGTGAGGAGGATGGAAAAGCCAAGTCTGGATCTCATAATGAAGCCACCCTGCCAGGCTGCAAGGGATGGGGATCCGCCGCCAGCTGCGGGAGCCCCTCCGACACGCAGGCTGCTGGGCTCCCAGAGGACGTAGGGTTTTTTGAGCTGCAGCCCTTCTGCTATTTGATTTCCACAGGCAGGAAGACTTGAAACAGGCTGGCAGGCAGCTCCTAGAGCTTCTTTCTTTCCTGGATTATTTTCATAATGTTGTATTTATTATTTATTCCAATTTCCTTTAACAAGGAAATCCCTGTCATTCGACCTATGTGCACCTTAAATAACATGTATAAGTCACATAACAGGAATGTAGTCATTTAATTGGGAAAGCAAAGCCACCCCTCCCTAGCACTCAGCTTCTCTTTATTCCTGTGCATTCCCCAACAGGGAGCAGAGGCGATGGGAGCGGTCTCAGGCAGTAGAGAGCACATCAGGATGAAAGGGAAGGTATGCTCCTGAGCTGAGGACATGTGGAGAAGATGCTCACTGTTCATTGTTGTGCCTGAGAAACAAATAAAGTGATACTTCAGGAGGGAAAAAAAGCACCATGGCTTGATAATATGAGGTATGTTGTCACAAGTTCCCAGTGACTGCATGGGAAGAGCAGTTGCACACCTAAATAGCTTTTGAAATCGGCTACTAATTTTGCCATCTATAAGGTTATTCCCTATTCAGGTAAATAAAGGTCACCTCTCAGGATTTTTTGTCCCCAGTGACCTGGGTTTCACTATGTAACGTGGCCCAGTAAAGCTAATTAGTATGATAGTTTTTGCACCAACCGCTGATGAATATTTGCAGCAAAACGACACTTTCTAGATGCAGAGCCTGAGGTCATAAAAAGCAAAAGTATGTGGCAGGTTAAAATTAAAAGCCAATGACAGCAGTGTCTGTAGAACCTAATCAACAGCCTGTACTACCCTTGCCTTTCTTCTGAGCCAAGTCAGCTCTGCCATATTCTCAGTTAGGGCCTTCTCCTTCTTTTTCTCTTGCCTCTTCTTACTATCCCCTACTGGGTTTTTATTTTCTGAAAACCGAAGATGGGCATTGGCAGGTTGCTGTGCAGGTAGAGGTCAAGCTTGACAGGACGCAGCACTCAAAGGCCTTCACCCGGGTTCATTTAAGAGTTTGGTAATAATTGCAGAGTCTGGGCTAAGCCTAGTTAAATAAGCACATCTTCTTGATTCTTGTTATTAAATAAAATAAAACTAATGATTCCTCAGAGAAGAAAGAAGCGCAGAAAAACACAGTGAGGAAGAATCAGGCAGCACTTTGCAGGATCATTATGCCATAATGAATGGCATGCCAACCTCCCTGACTGCACGAGTGTGCACGTCGGTGGTTAGGCAAATCGCACAGTGGGCTCAGCTTCTCCTTCTGCATGCGAGAGTGGAAGATTTCCATCCTGTTACCTCTTCATCCTGCTCATGGGGACTCTGCAGACACCTTTCGCATCGCACTTTGACCCTGCTATGACAGCAAGGGTAGCTTGAAGGACCTTCAACAATATGAAGTCCCTTTCAAAACCTTGAACTTCAGGGCCAAAAATATGGCTATGGAAGAGTTCAAGGATTTTGAACCTGTGTGGAACTAAATAGCCTGAGGTAAGGGATTGTTACAAGTTACAAGGAAGTTATGCTAGATCCAACAGAAAAGAGAAGAGAGAAAAAAGGACAAAACAGGTCTGAGCCGGTTACGACATACAAAGTCATGGGATCTGTTCCTAACAGTGGAAATGTCATTAGATATACTAGTAGGAAAAATGGAGCAATTTTTCTAATTGCATTAAAACAAATGCAATCTGGTTTTAATATCTAATACATACTATATGAAAAGCTACTTACAGGTTGATCTAAAAAATAATAATTAAAAATAATACAGCTTAGATGCCGATTTCCAGTTCTTAGCTCTCCTGCTCTGTTTGAACAGAAGACTGACTGGAAGCTAGAAAAGTAAAACACTGCTATTAATAAAACAGCCAGCCCCTAAAAGACACCAATAGACATTATAGAGGATGCTCCGTAGAAGAACATCTAAAAATGAGAAAGTCACAACCATCTTTTTCAAATTAAAGCTCAAGAGTAAACCTCTAGGTAACCTTCCTCAGGTCAGAACAATAAACAGTCTTATTATTTTACTTGCAGATATTTACGGCTTCCTTCCTAATGTACAATACCTTTATTATACCAGTCTCTCTTGAATAGCAGTTGTCGATGTTGCATAATTTTGCTGAATTGTAGCATGGTTGATCTTTTTGTGTAATAAATAGCTCCATCTTGTAACATTTGGTTTCTTGCCCCCATTATTCTTACAAGAAGATTGTTTAACCACTTCGCTCCTCTGGGGAAGCCTCCTTCTTATTTCCATCTTACATCTATTCCTGTCAATCTTATATACATGTAAGTACCTATATACGTCCTTGCCCCAGCATTGTCCCTTTGCTTAAACAGCATTTCTCTGTCCCTCTGCTTGTAAACATGGGTGACAATCTCCTTTAGCCTTCATTTGCTCTGCTAAAGACATTGAGCTCCTTTCTGCCACATTTCAGAGGGACCTGCACCTTGCTGATGGTTCGGATTCAACCCCTGATTTTCTGATACCAAAGGACCTTTCTTTTTCTCTGGTGTTTTGTTCCCAGCAAGACCTTATGTCTTCTGGCTGAAGTTTCTGTCTTTGGTGTCCCAGCAGATGACCTTCATTCTGCCTATAAATTTAATCCACTGCTTCCAAGATGATGTTGTGATCTTCATCTGTATTGATGATGCCTCCCATCTAAGTGATACTAGTGGATTTAATTAGCAAATACTAAATTCTTTGTTATGTGTGTCCATGTGTGTGCATGCGTGTGAGTATGTATGTATGCTCTCTTGTATAAATAAAAAAAAAAACAAAACTTTTTTTTTAAATATAAGAATTTCCAGCATAAAAATCCAGAATGGGATTTTTCAGTGGGGTTCATAAATTAGATAGCTTGGTCCTATGGAATTTCATACCCAGGTATCTGACTCCCTTACACTCTCTTAAAAGTCTTAGTGTTAAAGAAAAGAAAACGACTGGAGCAATTTCTAAGTGCAAGCCATTATTTGTAAGGACCAAATTTCTCTGACCAATTTGTCTGGACCAATTTAACTAAAGGTGAGTTTGGATCATTAAATGAGATACTGCATCCTTAATAATTTTCTCCTATTTTCTTGATAAGAGTAACCTGTGAAAATTCACAACATGAGAATATGTACAGTGTCTATCTGCTGAAAGCATTGCATTTCCACCAGCAAAACTGGTGCACGGTTGCCTTGGAGAGCAGGGAACTGTTGTCACTTCTCGCTCAGTTGATGGATAAGACATAAAGTTAAATTTCAAGGTGGAGAAGCACCCAAGAGGTTGCTCAGATTCCCTTAATACATGAGATGTCTTTGACACCACTGCATAAGTTCTTCTGTACTTTTTATACAGCAGAGTTGATAAATGCATTAAATGTATAAAATATTTATTGGTTCTGGGACAGGACACAACATGACAAGAAATGAGATCTTTCCCTACAATGCTACAACACATGAAAATGGAAACTGTGTTTTTCCTCCACTCAGAAGCATTATACAAGTGACAATTTTTTCTTTGAAGAGTTAAAGTACGGAAATGGTTTGCCAATTGACAGTTGCAGGTTTGCATAATCAGTTAATATTTATTCTGTTTTTAAATAAGTCATTGTGCAAATTGAGGAAACAATATTGCTAGCCATTATCTCTTTAGTACATTCTAGTTTAATGTCAGCCACTAGGTTAGATTTAACAAGATACGTCAATTTAACTACATCAAACTAGATGACAAGAGTCTTCCATGTCAGGAGAGGAATGCAAGTTTTGTGTATGTGGAAAGGGGATTGTGAAGTCATTCTCACTGCATGCTGTGTGCGTTAAGACAGTGTTTAATTATTTAAGTGAATTGAGGAAATATGTTGAACATATAGATGTAGATACCTCTATTTAGCAGCAGAGTAGGTACAAGACGAGCTCTGCAAGTGCAGTTCCAGTGCACTTGCTCCAGTGGTGCACACTCCTGCTGATGGGTGGTCAACCTCCACATCTGCTTAATCCTCCACCTCTGCTAACGTGTCACCAAAGGTGAGACAGTTGATGCTTCTTATCAGTGCACATGGACCGTCACGTTTGTTATCACCATGTGCAGTCATCACATCCAACCACAGCTATGCTTCAACTGTGAAAGGGACGTTACCCATCTCCTGTGCCATCACCTTCCTGGGCTGGAAGAAACACACAGCCTCGTGCCAGGGCTGTACAGCAGGGTCCTGGTACAGCGACGGGGGAGCCACGCTGGCTGACAGAAGGTGATACAGGTCAGGATGCCCTGGGCTTTAAACGGGAAAGGATCAAGAGACCAATATCAACTGCTGTAAAGTTTGTATCCACACCAAGCGGTAATTTATTTGAAGCAGTTTCATTTTTCCAGTGGAGAAAATTATAGTGTTTGTGTGTTTGCATGCATGGATGTGTAAACACAATCACAAAGGATTGTCAGGGACTCTGGGAAGGTATAAATCAGAAAAAACATTGCTAACACTTAATCAGACTTTATAATACACTCTGTAACTCCACTAAGAAATTAACTCTAACTGGAAAATGGAAATTCCTTGTATTAATATGTTGTAGTCTGTAGGCTGGAAGTTGCCATCTGCTGACTGCAGGTGCGTCAGTTCACGGGGAGCTAACAGCATGTGGCAGGACCTTGCTCTGTGCTCTGCTTCTATGTCTCCTTCATGATGGAAAATGGGAGGATGCGTGGCACATCCTAGGACTCTGAATTTAGTTCTGTGGCCTCACAAACATATCTCATACCACTCCTTTCACAAATTTATCCTGATCCACCTTAGGGGCAGTTAGATTTCTTTCTTCCAGTATTTCTATTGGAAGTTTGTTGTAAAAAGTCACTTCTCAGACAGCTAGAAACCTCCTTCTGATTTTCAGCCTGTGAGTATTTATGATCATTTGATGTCCTTTGCTCTCTTTCTAACACATCAGTTAGCTTAAATAGCACCTCTCCTTCCCCAGTACTTGTAAGTGGCAGCTCTAGTCCATTTCAGCCTTTATTTGCTAAACTAGACAAGTTGTATTTGCCTCCAGTCCCCAAAAGGTCTCCTGTACCCTAGCACTGCCGGTTGTCTTTCCTCATGTCTGTTTCTGTTTTAACTCGTGTTCCTTGAAACACAGCAGCCAGAACTGTGTGTGGATGTTGTCTCCCCGAGGTCTCATCTCGTGGCATCACTGCTCCTTATACGTCCTCAGTTTGTATTTGCTTTTCTTGTGTGGCTGCACAGTAGTAGTAGCAGCATGCTGTCACCCTCAGAGAGATCAGGGTGGCTGAATCTTTCTCCTGTTACACCATTTCCAGTTGATGAGATCCTTGTTTTTAGCAGAAATTTGTATAATTTCCAAGTTCCCAATCTTGCATTTGGATAGTTAAATTTAATCCTATTTTGTAGTCTCAATCTCAGTTCCTTTCAGATTTTTTCTTCTATGATACTCTGATTAACATTCATTCCACAGCCCTGTTTTCTGTGCCATGATAAGGGCACAAATTAATATCTGCTCTGAGATGTATTGATAAGAGTCTGCATTGGTAAATCTCTACGTCCGTAGTTTTCTTTCATAGAGATATGTAGTTTTATCTCTCTTTTGGCTAGTTTAATGCATATATTAAAATTTGACTCTCTCCTATTTTCACCATTCTAGCTAATAATTTCTCACGTAGCACAATGTTAAATAACAGGTGAATAATACGCTTTGCTGAGACACAGTTTAGATTTAATCAAGCTTTTCCTTAGAAAAAGCTAATATTTTAGTAAAACAGGATAATGTGTTGCCCTGTTGTGATTTACCTTTCCAAAGTTTCTGCTGCACAGTCTTCTCTCTAAAGACTTTCATAATACTGAAGTGGGTTTAACAGTCTTGTCGCTCAAGTCCTTTTTTTTCTATCCTCAAATATAGAGTCTATGTATGCTATTCTGCAGTCATGCAGCATTACTTTAACTTGAAAGATTTATAAAAAAGTCCTTGCTCCTGGACCTGCAATTTCATGTGCCAGGTCTTTTACTGCTCTGGGTGAGGATAGCCTGTCCCCCACCCCCCGGCCCTGGGTTGAATGTGTTACTTTATTTAAGTTTTAATTCAATCCAATCCCTGCTGTGGTGAGCTCTGTTCCCAAATCTTCATTTCCATTAGCCATCCTGTTCTTACCTCCCTGCTCAACATCTGCGTTCTATTGAAACTACAGCAAACTATTTAAATTTGAAATCATACTTCCCTACTCTCTCCCTTCTCTAACTGCAAAGCAAGCCCACTATCTCACCTTTTTCTCCTTGTTATTTATATTACTAATTCACTTTTTCATAGTTTGCTCCTAATTTTCTTTCTAAAATGTAGCTAAACCTGAATTTTGAGCTCCAAGAGGTGCTTTTCCTAGTAGTATTTTTCCTATTTTGGGTGTTCTTTTCTCACTCCTACTAGCTTTTTGAAAATGGCAGCTTATCCAGCAATTTCTAAAGTCTTTCCATAATTTTTTCACCTTTTCTCAGTTCCAATAGTTTTTGTATCTTTTACTTAAGAGTATCCCTGGATTCTTTTCTTCATTCAATTTCTTCAGCACTTCAGATTTTATCAACAACTTCTTTAGTTTATTTTGTGGTTTTCCTTTTTAAATAGAAAATGTTCTAGACCAATTTTTGTTTAGCCCTCCATTTTATTTAAACTAAAACTTCTCATGTCAAGTCAATCCAAGTTTGTCTTCTATGTTTGATTATTCTATTCCTATGATTGTTCTATACTTTTCTGAGTACCTAATAATCCATGTCTGACATAGTATTATCTCCAGTGGTTCAGTGGTTATTTGGCAAGACATTTGTCAGCTATCATGTCCAAGAGTAAGTAAGCTGTACCAATAGTTGTTGCATTTGCTTCTTAGTCTATATCTGAGAGGTCAATGTCACAACAGTGATACATCCTTGGTAGTGTTTATTGCTGTAATATCTTTATAGAGATATTCATCCATTTCTAAATCCAACATTGTAGCTGACTATTGTCCTGGTTTCAGCTGGGATAGGGTTAAACTTCTTCCTAGTGCTGTGTTTTGGATTTAGTATGAGAAGAATGTTGATAACATACTGATGTTTGCAGTTGTTGCTAAGTACCCTCCTGGTCCAAGGACAGCTCCCATGCTCTACCGACTGAGCTAGGTACACAAGATGGGAGGGAACAAAATCAGGACAGCCAGCCCAGCTGGCCAACGGGATATTCCATACCATGTGACATCATGCTCAGCATATGAATGTTAGGTGTGTTCCAGGAAGCAGTGCTTGCTACTTGGTTATCGGTCAGCGTGGGTGGTGAGCAATTGCATTGTGCATCACTCATTTTGTATATTCTATCATTATTATTATTACTTTCCCTTTTCTGTTTTATTAAATTGTCTTAATCTCAGCCCACGANTAATCTCAGCCCACGAGTTTTTCTCCCTCTCACCCTTCCGATTCTTTCCCCGTCCCACTGTGGGGGCAGTGAGCGAGCGGCTGCGGGGTTTTTGGATGCCTGCCAGATTAAACCACCACACTATTCTCAGAGAAGTTTGGAATTTGATACTTTGATACAAATCAAAGTTACACAGCTGCTCAGTTGTTTCTCAACAAGAGTTGAGACCAATTCAGTCCTCTCACAAACAATAATACCTCTCTGACCAATGTTCACACTTTTATTTGTGTGTTTCCTTTCTCCATACTGTCCATCCATTGAGGAGTCTTGGCCTCATTTTGCCACATTGTTTCTTTTTTTTTTTTTTCTTCAAGCCTAATTTTCTGTTCCTGTATGTCAAAACCCAAAAAGGAGATTGTCTTTCTCCTGCCTTTCTTCCATCCTAAGTCTTTTAAAGCAGACACATATGTCCAGCCACATTTCAGCTACCTTACAAATGAGAAGATGAGCTATCCAACAGAGCATCCAATAAGCTCTTCAGGGAGCTGCTGTATAAATAACTAACTAAATAAATAAATAGCATAATAATTGCTCCTGATGTCACATCATAGATGTCATTGGGTGCTCAATACGGTAAGAACTGCTCAGCTTAATCTTACAGTCTTTTTCCTCGCTTAAGTGTCACACAATGACACTACCAACACAAAAAGAGATGTTAGAAGTGGTTATAATTAGATAACATTAAGCAGATTATAATACTTATGTCTAAAATGCTCATGCAGAATGTTGGCTCCAACTCACCCCAGAATAGACTGACTTTCTGTGCTACATGGCAGATTATATGAAATACACAGTCATCATTATACCATACCACCCTAAAAAAATATTGTCATCAAAATGGCAAATAAATGATAATTTTACTATTTTATTGTACCAATTGTGCAAATAAAATATAACCTTTTCAGTTTTCTGGAGATCTCTTTGACTTTTGAAATCATACGATCTTGACATAAATAACAGTTCATTATCCTCTCAAAGGCACCTAGGAAATTAATCTACAGCATTAAGACTCTGAAAGACAAGCTCTGGAAAATATTGCTGCAGAGACCTAGGAAGTTACTACTGCAGTTGTCTGTTTGGCTTTCTTGCTGGAAGTTAGCTTCTCAGTAGCAGAATGGGTAGGAAGAGCTTGTCCTCCTACCTTGGTTGCTCCCGGGCACACACCCGTGTGTTTGCTTAACCTGCTGAAAGAAGTGCATTGAATCACAGGTTTCTTTCTGCCAGCCCTGCTATGCAAGGTGTGTTGCTCAGAAGGGAGTGACAGCAAACTGCCGATGAACTCATAACATCGTTAGCTGCTGCAGTTGTCAGCTGAGTGCCCATATCAGATCCCCAACGCCCATAGGTACTAGACAAGGACTTACATTTAAAGCATGGAAGTCTGGAAATATTTGCAATTTGCAGACCCGCTAGATATATTTTTTATTTTGAAGACAGCTTGCATTTTGTTTATTTATGTGAATGGTTTAATTTCAGTTCTGATCCCATTAACACAAAAGCTCTTATTATTGGTACTGTCCTCATACAGTTTGTTTAATGATGACAGAGGGCTGAGCAGACAAAGCTATTCTTTGCCCCATAGCATCTAGAGATAGAAACAGAATACAGACAGTACCTTGGGAAAAACAGAGATAGCTCTTAAATGTGCCCCCCTATCATTCTAGAAAATATTAGTATGGAAAGAAATGCCTGCATACCTGCCAAATCTAAGATGACTGCCTTTTTTTTGTGTTATGTATTTCCTAACATTCAGTCCTAAAAATTCACAGTTGTCATCCTCTGAATACATCCTGTCTCACATCCCTTTCTGTATCTATTCTTGTTTAATCCTGTACCGAGGACAAATACTATTCATCACCAACCACATTGTTTTTGGCACACATGCTGGTACCAAAGAAGGGTAGAGCAGCTTCTGTATAGCCTCTGATAGAGAATATTAATTCAGAAAGGGAACAGCTACCCCACCATTATTTCTGAAAGGGTACTTTTCTTTCCTATCAGTCTTTGGGGTTGAAGCATTCATATACTTCTCAACATGGGTGCATTTATCAGGCTATTTTAATTAATTTGCTGGCAACTACCAGCTTATCATTATCTCACAGGTATTGCCCATAACTATTCTAAGTTGTTGCTGAGAGCATCGCTGTATGTAACGCCTGTTCCTTAAAAAGAAATCCACAGCTGGGGCAGTCTCCAAGAGTGTCCCTGGGACTGGAGTTGCACTGGGCATTAGGGGTGCATGAGAGCCTCCAGAAGGCAAAAGTGGGAGAGCAGCCTGCTTCCCTCCTCTTGGGCTGTGATCCCAGCACTTCTTCCACTGTGGCCATGGCAGTGGAATAAAAGCTGGGAACACAGCCCAAGAGGAGGGCAGAGGGCTGCTCTCTCACCTCGCATACTTCCAGGTATGGAGGGTGAAATAATATTGCAGGGTTGTAGCTTGAGTTTGGCTCAAGTTGTTTTATTTGTAATGGTGTATAATTTTAGGTCAGCCACTTTCAGCTTTTTAAAATTTCTGTGCAGGGAAATGTGAGCAATGAGGGCAGAGATGTCTGGTGGTCAAGCTGTGGTCAGTTGGAGATGTGGGACACAACCCCCAGATGGTTGACTGGTGACTCTTCCATGCCTGCAGGTCAGATACCTTGAATGCACCTCTATTGCATCCCTCTTGGTGGGGCCCAGCAGATGAGGGAGGAAAGCTTTCTAGATGGCCTGTAATGAAACCTCTACTTACCCTCTCAGTAGCCATACTGATGCCCAGCTCCCATGCAAAACTCTGCTGCAGTGAAGTTTTCTTCTTCCACAGACCCACAAGACAGAAGTGTGTGTATGGAGAAGTAGAGCCTTTTATGGGTGTTGAGTCTAAGTGACTCCAGAATTGATGGAGAACAACTTTTAATTAGGTGTATTCATTTGGGACACTTAACTATTGAAGTTCACACAAACCACTACTTATTGCACAGTAGGTAATGCATGGCACCAGGACATACAGATTACCTAGTAGAAGAAAAAATGGCAGTTAAAGAAATGTGTGCCCTACAATTGTATATACAAAAGACAAAGAGCTGGGTTTCCTCTCCAAATTTCCAGGAGATTTTGCCAGCAACTGTCTTTCTAGATCCTGATGGGTGTCAGCTTTCCAGGCTCTTTCCTCAGTCTCTGCTTGCTCTAAATGAGAATAGAAAAGAACGACTTCTTGAAACGAAACACTAAAAAGAGCCATTGCTTGAGTAGCTGGCATTCTAAAATGTGATATACTTACTAGCTCTTTCTGCAAGATCTGTACTCCTTGCATCTTCTGTAAAGAGAAACGTTGCTGCCCATCCCTTAGGGCTTGTATACAGCACCACACAGAATCTGTTTTTAGTTAAAGTGATGTAACTTTTGCATGTTTATTTTTTTAAGTCTTCAAATGTGTTATATGCATTTAACTTGTATCTGTAGATTCACCAGTGCAAGATGGACCAAGATAAGCAAGGTTTCAACTGATAATGGATGTCTACAAATTCATGAATGACGAATGGTCCAACTTTATATCAGCTGAATTAAGCTAATGCAGATATATGCAATATAAAATTATATGTTTAGTCACAATAGCACAACTTTTTATAGGGATGAGATCAGATAAAGAACTGGTAAATGAAATTTATTTGGTTTTCTAAAAAGCTTGCTACCATCCATTGCAAGAACCTACTAAGAAGTCTAAGTAATTGCAGAGGAAAAGACAGCATTCTGTCATGGTTTAGAAACTGGCAGAGCTGAGACAGAGATGAATGGAGATAAAGTAATTTCCCAACATGAAAGCAGCAAAACATGATACTATGACTGGTATCATGACGCGACTTGTCTGGTTTTATTCTATGTACTGTAGGGATCACTTTGAACTCTGCTTTGGCAGAGATAACCTGTGTTGATCAAAAAGTGCTAAGATATTTTTGCAGAAGATTACTGCCTTAATTTCGATTTCACAAGTTTGGAAGGGTTTCTTAAGTCAATGCCATTGTTCAGTGCAGGTCTAACAAAAATCTTTGCAAGAACCTGGGCTGTTTTAGAGGTGGAAGGAGGAACCTGAAAGTCAGACTGGGTCTCTTATAGTACCTCTCTCCCTTCTGCAGTTCTCTTTTATTTAATTTTGTCACTGAAGAAAAAAAGAAAATGGATGAAAAAAAAAGGGTGCAATTCCAACTAAAGGTTCTTTAAAAAAATCCAGCAGATTCTGTGTGTAGTAATCATGGACAATAACCAAGTGGGAGAAGGAACTGACTACCCCCTCTGCTGCTGCGAGCAGGACTGGGGCCCCGCCGGTCCAGCCTGTCTCTCCACCAGTGAAACACCGGCTTGCAGGAGAGTCCGAACCTGTGAACTGCCTGAAACCGCCCCATCACTGTTTTCACCTCGTGCTGCTAACCTGGGTGCAGGCTGGGGCTGCTTTCTGTCTGTGGAGGAGGAGAGGAGGGCGAGGAAAGGAGTTACTCTTATATTCCTTCCTCCTCAAGCTGCCATTGCCCCATGCTTCCCTGGCTCCCAAACCCTGCTCAGCCCTGGGAGAGCAGATCTGCAGAGGGTGCAGCCAGCACCACAGCATCACCTGTGCAGCAGGGAAGGGCAAGGGGCGGTTCTGCCAAGTTGGCTCCACAGCTCTGTTGCACACCAGGACCTCGGGTGAGTGATGGGGGGCCTGGGCTCCCTCGGGTGCACAGCACTGTGGGAAGGCTGGGGAGAGAAGCTGTAAGCATCAGTAAACAGCTACTGGAAATGAACAAATAGTTTGTAATGAGTAATGTATTGATGATTTTCATCTCTTTCTGATTACAAATTGTGCACGAACAAGTCACAGTTTATCAAATATTCACTTTTCAAAACACCAAATTACTGTGAACACCAAATTACTGTGAATAATTGGTGAGGTGCAACTTCTTCCTGTGTTACTTGTTTTAAATGTTTAATACTCAAAATATGAGTTGTTTTGATTGAACACATATGATACAGCTCTGTTACACCTGTGCACCATGTGGTGCAGCTCTGTTACACCTGTGCATGATCCCACGCCCGCAAGTCAGGTGTGCGGCAGGGATGCTGACCGCGGCACACACGAGGAGCTTTCTGGAGGATTGCCCCTCCAGCATGTCCTCTGGTGTAGTGGCTTTCCTATATGTACCTGACAAAAAACACAGAGAGGATGGAAACAAACCCAGGCAGCCATGACTAAGTCACGGCAGAATTATTAGCGGCTTTCCTCGATGTACAAGTTGGGGACATATTTAGCTTTTTGTTGTCTGACCTTTATGAGAACATTCAAAAACTTCTCCAATGCAAAGTAAAGACAGCTTGAATCATCGCCCCTTTATTGCATTGCAGTCTTTTTCACGGATGCTGAAACCAAGCAGAGCTGTCTCCCCTCTCCTTGTTCCCCTGTTCAAGAGCCACATCATTTTGGGCCTTCTGGTTCCTTGCCCATCACTCAGGGAATCCCCAGGCATAATGCTAATGACTCAGCCCATCCTTTGAGTTCATCATGCCACATGATTTGAAGACATTTAACTTTTTCTTGTACTCTCTAAGCTTAACCAAACCATATATTTTGCTCCTTTTCTTGCTACTGTAATTTGTGATATTTGCCTGCTCACAACTACTATTTTTGTAAAACTTTCCCAGATCTCTGAAACAGTATCACAAATACTGTTGTCTCAGTTTCTTATGCTGGAGCTGTTTCATTCCTATAAATAAGAAAAAGCTTACTGGAGCGGGACCTTGAACAAGGACCTGCCAAACTGCTAGAGACCTTGTAAGTCAGCAGATCATGAGGTGTCTCCTGGATCCTGATAAAAACATTTTTTGTTGGAGCATACCTGATCTATCTTTCATACTAGGTACTTCACTTTCTACAGCCTGGCTTCTGAAGAACACCATGTCTCCTTTTCTGTTATTCTGCCTAAAATAGGGAAAAATTACTGCCCTCTGCACATGTTGCATTAAAACAGAGTGGAAAAACGGCATTGGGTAGGCTAATTCTACAAAAGCTAAGCTTAATATATGTCTGCATATGTCTGTAATAGCAAATAATATGGCAGGTAAGCGAGACCTTTCAGAAATCCTTGCTGTAACTGCAGGGTGAATCTGTCCTAAGGAGATCTTTTTCTTCCCTAGATTTTAGAGAATTTTGCTACATCTTGTGGGTTGTAGTACCATGTCCTCCATATGCTTCAGTGGAGCATGTGAAATGGGACACATTTGTCTGGGTTCCATATGTGTGCCCATCTCAATTCATCGTGCCATGTGAGGATGAGGACTTGTCCAAACCAGAGGATGCAGGAGCGCAGGATTTTTCTGGTGAGCATCATCACATTGTTCAGACTGGCTAAAGAATGCAGGGATGGTAAAGACTCCCAGGCCATCAAGTTCAGTTATTTCAGGCAACGGTATTATATAGCTTGTTTGTAGCCCCATAGAAGGATTAGGTAGCACTTTTACAGTGCGTGCTGCACAGGAATGGTTATTTCATACGTTCTTCCTGTTTTGCAGATAGGAAGATAGAGGTCCATGCTTCCACGAGTGTAAGCTCATTGTGTAAATCTGTACTCAAACTTCTGAATAAATGACCTAATGTTCAGGGGTACTCCGTTTCTCAGATGCCACAGATTTAATATCACTTAAAACTAGATGCATAACTGTTGGCCCCTTGTGATTAGAAACATTGGTTCTAGCCACCCTTCCCTTCAGATAAGACTTCTGATGTGAAGAACTTGCCAAAAGCTGTGAGGCCAGTTATGGGCAGAACTGAGAATAGAAAAGAGCCTCCCAGCTTGGTGCCTGATTCACCCAGTTTTGTTATGTGAGGAAGCCAAGTGAATTGTCGGTGTCTTATTTAGTATTCTGCATCTCCAGGATGCACTCATGTCATCTAAGGTAACACAGAAACTCCTGTATTTTTGGCCTCAACTTATAGATTTGCAAAAGTGAGCTAGAACTGTCTTCTGGAGAAAAAAAAGGCAATTCTTGTTTATTTTAACGTCTTCTTTGCTTTCATGTCTCTTCTTTGCTGGCTCCTAAGAGCTAGAGATACACCAACTTTTTGTTATGTGGTGAAAAGAAATGAAATGAAACCACCAACCACAGTCCCTGCTATGATCTAAAACTTCTGATGACTACACAGTTTGAGTGAGAACCAAATGGTTTGAGTTCTATATTTTTTAGGATTTTAATTTATTTTCCACACAATCTCATGAAAAAAAGTTCCTGCCACAGTCTCACATGCTGGTTTTACCCCATTATTATCACTCTCTGCAGTACATCTTTGTCTTGAGACTTCTGTACGTAAGTTTGCTAGCGTATACAATAAGGTAGGTACTCAATTTAACAATGCTTTCCCATGTGCTATCGATCTGCTTCAAATAAATTGTTTTTGTTTCAGGGGACACTGCTGCTCACCTTCCAGGAGAAACTAATTTTAACCTAATCACTAAAATTTGCATGTAAAGTACATATTGCAATTAGAGTACCCAATATTGCTAAAGGGAGAAGACTTTTGGGTCTGGGGTTTTGGGATACTTCAAAGAAGGTGGAAAGAAATGTCTTAATTCTGATTTCCTCAGGGGAAAGAGTGGGGGAAGGGGAAGAAAGGAGAAAGAGATTCTCATATAAAATGCGGGGACTAGGAGAGGGCGGCTGCAGTATATCTTCAGTGAGGAGTGTTTTCGTGAGGCAGATGTCATATGCGAACCGCTATTTCACGGTAACATATTTTATGTTGGAAAATCAAATGTAATAGACTTCCCTCACTTCAATCTCTTTACAGATAAGATGATAAAAAAATTCATCACACTTGTGCCTAGGATATCACCACCCTGCTGTTCCTGAGTGTCTCTGCACATCAGCTGCCACGGAAGGAGTAGCCAGACCTTCATTCTCCACTGCCCAAGAGGCAGGAACACTGTAACAGAGCTGCAACGAGTGGAAAAAGCTGGGATTTCAAATATTTTTGTTCAGCTTGGCTCCAGAAATCAAATTTAAGAGAAATGGAAAGAACATTTTATTTCAACTTCATTCTATATAATTTAATTTCTATAAGACCAAAATAGTTTCATTTTGAAGAGGTGAGAGTTTTCTCTTTGGGTTTGGCTTTTCCCTTGCATTGTCTTTCACATGGCACACGCACTCACAGCCTTGCTGAAGGCTTGGGTTCCAACCGCTCTGTGTTTTTCAATGAAAAACAACCCTACAGGACCGTTTTGTACAATCTTTGTTAGACAGGACAGGTATGTCCAAGTTTAAAGTCATGATTTAAACAAAACAAACAAAAATAAACAAAGAAGGAAGAAGTTATCTGTTCCAGGTTCTACCCATAGCAGGAAAGCCTCAGTTTGCAGGAGTGATTTTAACCTTTAACCTTCCCAGGAGACTGTTAGAAGTAAAACAAATGGCATGAAAAGCAATGGAAAAGGTACTGTCAGTGTGGCTCCTACCTGTGGAGCACACGGCGGGGACATTATTTGTTGGAGGATATTCAGTACAGCTTATAACTTGTGTCCTGACCAGCAGCAAAGAGAACATTAAACTATTAAACTATTAAAACTGCCACTTTTGGGGAGATCAAGGGTGGAACTGTTGGTAGTAAGTGGGCATGAGGCTTTGAGAAAGAGGAAAAACATTACTGCAGGTGATGGGGTAAAACAACCCGTGTCTGAGAGTGTTTCCAGGAGCTGGGACAGGATCATCTCATGGCGAAGTCCTCACGATGGCCCCAGCCCAGGGTGGCTGACAGGGGTCCAGTCCCCAAGCACTGTTCAGGGACCATTCCCCACAGGTGGTTTGCAGGCAGCCACCCAGTTTTGGTGGGTCAGAGCCTTTGCTCAAGTACAAGTGGGTTGTTGCGAGCCTGTTGGTCTCCATGCCAAGTTTGCTCCCTGACATGAGCCCTTTCAAGAAACGCCAGGGGAATGGCAGAGCTGTGAACCCTTTCTGCAGTGCTGGAGGGAGCAGTGAGGTATCCATGGGTCTGCCTTCTCACGACAGGAAGGTTTTGTGGCTGCACAGTGTTTTATATCTCGCAGATTACTGAGTTAGAATAATATCCTGGAAATTAAAGTTAAAATACCCTGGAAAAGGCAGATCAGTACTCAGAGAGATCCTCCTGGGACACCAACATAAGGCTTTCTGTCTGAAAGATCGTCATCTTGGGAGTACCTTCATCAGAGATTGGTTTCATCTCAGAAGTTGTCAGTTCCTCAACCCCACATCTGCTTTAGGATACACGCACTCCCACGTTGGCAGGGCTGATTTCTCTCCTTTCCCTGCTAAGGGTCCATAGGGTGGCTAATACATCTGCAGGTACCTGTGTTTGACCAGATTAATATCATCCCACACCTCTGACCTCACAGAAACCTGTGCAATGCTCACTTCTGTAAGTTGATAGAAAAGAAGAAAGAAAGTAACTGCAGAAATTTTCATTTATAAGTACAGGAGAAAGCAATATGTGCAACAGCTGTTGCAGAGGACTTCTTTAAGTAGGGCAGTCCTCAGCACCCTAAAAATAGTTAACATAGAACGGATTCAAAACCTATTTAAGTTACTGGGAGATTTCCATTTTGAAAGGGTTCGGATTGAGGTTACAGATGGGAATTACTGAATAACTGGACCAGAAAGAAAGATTAGGATGGAAAAGGATATGTTCCTGACGCAAGAGGAAAGAGATGCATGGAAGGCTGCCCCAGAGCACCAGAGCTTCCAGGGTAGGAGGCTTATGTTCGAAGCATGAGAAAACAACAGATCAGAGGGAACCGAGTGGGGAAGCTGCAGGAACAGAGCTCAGTCATGGTGTTTCAGCAGAGACGCAAAGGTCTTGATGTGGCCAGCCTGGGAACTGGTGGGATCGTTCACCACCTCCTTCCCTGAAAAAGGCCAATGAAAGTCTGGAGGGCTGTGGTTAACAGTCACTTTCCTTCAGATTCCCCCCATCCCATCTAAACTCACTGAGTTGGGCAGGTGAGCTGAACCCAGGGGAAGTGAGGAAAGCAGAACTCCTGGCAGCCCATTTTTCCTGAATCTGTGTTGTTTTTGATGGAATGAACAGGTGCTCCATGCTCACATCACCTACATGTGATACCTTCACCTAAACATAGCTGCCCAACTGCAGGTCTTATGGCTTACAGGATTTTTAAGGGATTGGGCTTGCTACATGAGAGTCAAAAAAGCATGACCTCCATGCCCCAAACAGCTGAATGAGCTGGCTTTCTGCAAAACTGCAGACAAGGCTTGTCTGCTTGTCTGCAGGTACGTCCTCCTGCTTATCTCATTGCCTTGAGTTGCACTATAGGTAGGATAAAACAAACCTGCTCACGAAATCTTAGAGTGTGTGCCCTGTGCACTGACAGCAGATGATGCTTTTTAATGGATTCAGGCTTCCTTCACAGCAGGGTCAGTAGTAAAAAATTCACCTGTATCATGAATTATGTATAAACCTTTAATTTATACCAGTTTGTTTAGAGCAGGATGCTGGACAGAGAATTGCAAATTTGCCCAGCCTGAAGAAGGCGGGTTTGTAACTATTAGGACGGATGTCCTTAGAGCCTGCTTCTGCGTGCACAAGGGGAAATGATTGTCTCGTTTTAAGGAAAAGGGCATGAGGAAAAAGGAGGATTTAATAATTTTGTGCCAAGTCTTAAGGCAGGAGCAAGAGAGCAAGAGGCTGATAGTGATGTTTTCATTTCACAGGGAGATGGAAGTTTTCTCCGTTTCCTAACCCAAAATATTGAGGTTTCATCCGATTAAGGTGGTATCTACCTCTTTA
>VZTQ01009910.1:0-26482 GCA_013400755.1 Pelecanoides urinatrix
GCTGGGCAGTGCCGGGGTGCCGGCTTGGCGGTGCGCTGGGCAGTGCCGGGGAGCTGGGGTGCCGGTGCGCTGGGCAGCGCTGGGCAGTGCCAGTGCGCTGGGCAGTGCCGGGGTGCTGGGGTGCTGAGCAGTGCCGGCTCGCCGGTGCGCTGGGCAGCGCTGGGCAGTGCCAGTGCGCTGGGCAGTGCCGGGGTGCTGGGGTGCTGAGCAGTGCCGGCTCGCCGGTGCGCTGGGCAGCGCTGGGCAGTGCCAGTGCGCTGGGCAGTGCCGGGTGCCGGCTCGGTGCTGCCACGGGTCTGCGTGGGGCAGTGCTGCTCTCCTTCAGTCCCTGCCGTGTCAGCCACGTTTCCACCCCTTCCCACGTAATTTTCTCCTCCGTGGAGAGAAGCATGGGATCGCCCCAGCCTTGCCCCAGCTCCCCGCTGCTGAGCTGAGGTGCCCAGGCCATCGAAACCCGCGCCCCAGCTGGCTGCCGAAAGCGGAACTCTGTAACGTCTTCCTCGTTGTCTGTATTCACCTCCCTGTGTGTTTGCCCTCAAGTCAGACGCCAGATGAGGCGGCGCAGGTAATTAAAACTGCTGGTTGGCCGCGCCAGGAGCGTGCCCGTTTACGCAGCGGGCGGGTGGTGACTCTTGCTGACGCCCCGGCAGCCCCTCCGGGGGCGAGCAGGGTGCGGGGGGTTCGGGCCGCGGGGTGCCCGCGAGCGGGAATGGGGCGACGCACCGGTTCGGAGCAGGTGACAGGAACGGCCTTTTCTGTTTCTGGTAGTTAAGATTTAATCTCACCGATTAATTTGACGTGTGCAAGGATGTGGTGGCTCATCCAGAGTCCTAGTTTGTAATTACTCACGTGAAGCGATCGTCGTGCGAACGGGCGAGAGCTTTGAAATCTAGAGTTTGGTGACGGGGGCAAGCACGGGGTGGGGTGCGGACCGGGGCAGGTCAGCGAAGCTGCGTGGAGGAGCTTGTTGCCTGGAGAAAATGCTATTAGTAATAAATTAATGATAATGTTAGTACTGACCATGTATGTGCTGTAATCCATCAGGTGCTCACCAGAGCTGGTCTCTCAAGACTCAATTTACCCCCTGCTGGGATCCAGCCATTTCTGGGGAAGGAAAAAGCCCCCCTTTGGAACCAGGGCCACGGGGCAGCTGCTTTAGGAAGGGAAGTGAAAAATTACATATCTGATCTATATTTGGCCATGAAGTGGTCAGGGGGATGGAACAGCTCTGCTGTGAGGAGAGGCTGAGAGAGGTGGGGTTGTTCAGCCTGGAGAAGAGAAGGCTCCGGGGAGACCTTAAGTACTTAAAGGGGCTTATAAGAAAGATGGGGACAGACTTCTTAGCAGGACCTGTTGCGACAGGACAAGGGGGAATGGTTTCAAACTAAGAGGGGAGATTTTTGCGCTGAGGGTGGTGAAACGCTGGCACAGGTTGCCCAGGGAGGTGGTGGATGCCCGGTCCCTGGAGACGTTCCAGGTCAGGTTGGACGGGGCTCTGGGCGACCCGATGTAGCTGAAGATGTCCCTGCCCACGGCAGGGGGTTGGACTAGATGGCCTTTAAAGGTCCTTTCCAACCCAAATTACTCTGTGATTCTATGATTTTAAAATTGGGAACCTTTCTAGAGGTAACACGTAGATTTAATTTAGAACCTTAGTAGTAATAAGGGACCAACATATTTTCCCTTGCTATAAAGTGGATGTTAAGGCATCTGACCTGCAGGAAGCTGGGCTGGGTATCTGCTGCATCTCACGTGAGCGAGGGCTCCTCCGGGTCACTTTTCCTCCCTGAAACCATCGGCATCAGCTGAATTCGATGTTAGAGGGAAGCGGTTGCTTCCCTTGCTGAGTCATGGACATTGCTTTTCTTCTGTAGTAGTTGTTCTCATGGATGACGCTAATAATCATGTTTTTTATATCTATAACACTTTATATATACACACATGTACAGTTAGAAGTCACCTGTCAATATGGGAGCGTTTTTCAGTGATGTGTATGTGTCCTTTTTGCCACTGTTACACGTACTCCCAGTTCTGAGACTCAGCTGTGGGACCTGTCCTGAGGTTCGGCACGTGGCTGTGTTCTTGAGGAAAACACCCAGAGACTGCTCGTGCGGGGCGTTCTTTGTTAACATTAGTCTGCATAATCGACAGGCACCCAGCCTGCTCCCACTGAAACAAGCAGGAGAAGCACGTAATATAAAGCCGCACACGTGCATGATGCAGGAGAGAGTAGGAAACGTTTTACATGTGAAATGTGCCTTTCCAGTGGCAGGGGACAGCGCGGGGGGAGGCTTCGGAGCGACCGACGTGCCGGGCCAGCCGGGCTCGCGCACGCCGTGCTGCCCCGGAGGAGACGCTGCGCTTGTGGGAGACTCATCTTGGTGTGACGCCATGGACGTAGGTCAGCTCGCTCCTCTCCGGCATCACTTGGCTCACGCGCGTTTGTAGTTAATCAAACAAAATGTCTTTAATGTGCGCGAGTGATTAATAAATAGCTTTTTACTTCTTAGAAGGGTACGTAGTTGTTTATGTAGAGTTATGGCCTCTTAAATGTCTTTGTATAGAAACTCAGTGTTTAAGATTAATGTTCATTCGAAGACTGATTTTTAATAGGAGCTTTTAGTGATTTCAGTTCAGTTTGTTTTCTTTTGAAAAAAACCCTGCTTCTTGGAGTTTTAAGTTAAATCGCTAGATTACTGGTATTTTTAAAGATAACTTCTTTTTAGACTTGCATGGGAAATGTTACTTATTTCACGGTTGAAATTCCCCTATGCCAGGATAATACAGAACTTCCTATTTCTAAAATATATTATGTAAATGTTATGGTAAAAGGATTATAGCATGGATATGTTTTTACTACCAGAAACAATATTTGCAACTTCAGTGGTGTGGATGGGTATGTGAATGCTATGTAATGCATAGATCAACGGCAAAATGGGTTAAATGCAGAGTAGTCCTTCCTGCCATTTCGTGTCTCTGGCTTACCAGTTAAGAGCAGAATAATGGCCAGTGTACGCATTTCCTAGTCTAGAGACAGACTCTGACCTTTCCCTGTTCTAGTTTATAAATACACATCCATCTAATGCTGTCAGATAACGTGAATTCTGCGTGTCTCTGAAGTCCCAGATTTTGTAAAGAATATAACCATAATAACCAGAGGTTATAAAAAAAAGAAAAATTTCAACAGGCATATTTCTTGACTTTAAAGTTGTTTTAATTGCAGTAATAGTGGTTAATTCATAGCTGTCTACTCTTTAGAGGAGAGAGGGTTTATGGAATTTGCAGTATAACTTTCTGACTTGAAAATAGCATTTCTCTAATTAGTCTAAAGTAAGAAAGGATTGGGCTATGGGATTTTTATGTCAGTGCCACTATACTGTTGTTAGAAATTGATTCACAGTTTGATTAGGGACGTAAATCTTGGAGAACTGGTTTCAAGGAAATATCTTCTTTCTGCACGCTGCAGTAACGCGTGCGCAATTGGGGGGCACTTACTGTACAACATTGCCTCTTTTTTCATTATTTATCCAGTTTTCCTGAGCTGAGTACACTTGGATGCGTTAAATTCAGATGTAATGTCACAGTTAGGTGTTTCTGCTAAACGGTTTCAGAAGCTGTGAAATACACTCAAGATAAAAACACGTCTGATGAGGATCTGCCTAAGAAGCCCACTGAAGTCAGTGGGAGGTTGCACTGCCTTCCCAAGCAACTCTGTCAGAGCTAAAACAGGACAGAAATAACCTTTAAAGCACTACTACTAGTACTACTACTACTAAAACTATGTATATTATGCAAAATATCTGGGTCATAGAAGCAGTGTTGGCAGTTTTTTTACAAATCCGGTGTGGGACTTGTGTAGTAGTTCAATGCTAATATGTGCTTGTAGTTTTACCAAGCTCTGTTTGTGTCACAAGTTGCTGGGCTGTGGGGGCTTCCAAAGACATCTCGAATGGTGCAGTATCAGGGCACTCCCGCTTCAGAGCTGGCTGTTCTGTGCTGCGGCCTTTGCGCTCTAGTTTTCCCCCGATACATGCAAAAGTACAAAATTGAGAGAGGGTCTGTTTGCTTTTACATGCCGTCGTATGGGTGTAGTGGGTACAGTTCCTACAGAACTAGAGTACAAGACCAATTTGGTTTCTTCAGCAGTAGTTTACTAAAGAATATTTTTCTTTAGCCAATCTTTCACTGTTATGTGGCTAAGATGTCAATTAGCTCATTGTTTCTGCTTAATTTTGTGACAGCGCTATAATTATATCCCTCAATTGTGCCATGAAGTAATTGCTGTATATTTTCCAAATTTTATGTTGAGATAGATACTTTATTGGTAAACTTTGAATTTGGCAGAGGTGTTTTGAAAATACTGTAAGGCAGTCAGTAATTTTTGTATTTCTTTACTTAAAAGACAGCCATTTGGCAATTTCAAGCTTTGAGACTGTACTGTCAATGTAAATAGAATATTGATTTTATTCCACTTCCTATCTCATTAGAGTCATTGTCATGAGGATGAATTCACGTTGTGTAATTATCTGTTCTTGCTGACAGTTCTCATGTCATTGAGACTGGCGTTTTCAGCTTCCACTTTCTCTGAGCATAAAAATAGCACTCCTCACTGCCATGTTCTTCTTCAGTGTTGTGCTTTTTGCCTGTCCAGCTGTATACATCTTTCTAAGAGACATGTGTGAATTAAGATAGAGAAAACAGGAACATCCAGCAAACCCCGTTACCGGCAGAGTGAAAACAATGGCTCCTTGGGAACGGTTCCCAGTGCAGTCCGACACTCCTGATCAGATCCCTTGTTTTTGTGTCAAAGACTGTATCGAGAAGAGGAGGAAAAACCTATCATTAACCTGGCTGTACAACATTTCTTTATAGCGGTAACGGGAAGTAATAAAAATTGAACGTATTTAATCAGAACTTAGAAACCATAATCACGTGGTCCTTTCTGTGTTAGTTTCACTTTCTTGGGCATTTTCAGATAACCTTTCTATTATTTGTGAAGTTGTTTCTTAACCGTTTTCATTGACCCAGCTCAGCAGACAACTAAGTAATCTCTCTTGTCCTCTTGAGGAATGACTTCTCAGTGTTATTTCTCTCTTTTGTATTTTCTGAGAATCACTTTTTAATTTGCTTTCAATATTTTTAGCTTCCTTTTCCTTGTATTCCAGATAATCAGTGAAGGCAAGGTATGCTTTGTCCAAACCAATATTGCAACAGTCCCAAGACAAATAGCAAATACTTTCAAATTTCAAAAGGTGGACTTCAATAACCACCTGTGGATTAAGAACAGCTTTTAGTACTGAATGGCCTAGCAGGTGGAGTCTGGAAACTGTCAGCCCCCCAGTGAATTTTAATTAAATTAAAAAAAAAATTATTATAGATCAACTCAACCGCTTTCCTGTCCTCGCACTCTGGGTCCTCCCTCTGGATTTGTTGCAGTCTTTCCTGGCTTATCAGAGACAGCCCAAAGAGACACATCAGGTGCATCTGCTGGGTTTTTTTGCAGACAGTGGTATCCTTTAGTATTTGAGGCTTATTGGGGACTCCTTATTGACTTGGAATATCACAAGAGAATTTCAAATTGAGGGGAAAATAGTTTATGCAGATAAAAAAATTGTAATTCTGTGCTAACATCTTCCTTTATTTAGTGGAGATATTGAAGATATACCTCTGGTCTGAAGTCATTCTTTATTTTTGCTAGCAGGCTATTTTTAAAACTGACATTTCTGGCTATGTTTTCAGGTAGATAACAAATTCTGACATAACAATTTTTCTTCAAGTAACTGTGCAGACAAAATACACATCTAGCGTTTCTTCACATTCGGAAGATTTACCTCTGAGGCATCACAGCTCCTTGGAGCAGTACTTTTCTTTTTGTAGCTGGCAGCCTGAAGAATGAAGGGTGAAATTCAGCCTTGCTTAATGCAGTTACAGAGACGTCACTGACCTCAACAGGAGCAGGATTTCGCCGCGAGTAAGTGGCTAGTCCGACTCCAAATAGAAAACTTATTACAAAGCTAGGAATAAAACATAGTTTAGTGAGTTTTACCAGGAAGATTACTCCTTTCACTACACATGAGCACAACAGATAGTTTTAATCTGTTTTCGTTTTGTGTGTTGCCTTCATGCAATCTTTCTTTCCTCGTAAAGGATGTCTACTCTTGTAATGAGAGTGAAATTAAATATCTTGTTTTGAAAATGTGGCCTTTAACTTGCTTTAGCTTTAGCATGTAAAATGTATCAATTGCTGCTCTAACTCTTCTTTGTCTTTGGAAAAATCAATGCTTGGTATGGATTGTATACCAAACTGATGAACAGGAGAAAATCCCTGCTTAGAGCTGTTTCACAGCTTTGTTGTATGTATAGAGCACTTACTGCCTGCATCGGCATCACCCTCTCCTGAGCGTCTCACAGGGAATAAACGTTCATAACAAAATAACACTCAGAAGTCGTCATTTTGTGCTGTGCCAGAGGGGTGGTGGGAGGAAGCGGATACCTCTGTGACCTGTACCAGAGAGAGGGAGTTGCGGTACCCCTTGCTGGGGGCCAGGTGACGTGTTTTGGGTTTCCGAAAGCTCTCTGATGTGAGGGGCAGTCCTGCACGAGGCGGCTGGGGAGGCCCGGCGCCCACGGGGCGCCCGGGGGGCCGGCTGGCACGCGGCTGTGGGCAGGCAGCGCCGCGAGGTCCTGAAATGTTGTTCTGCGCTTTCACATCTCTTGGTGCTAACCCGTCGCGGCGGGGTGGTGTGGCACGGGTGGGAGAACCAAACTTGTTTGCCTGAGCACTTGTCATGGAACGCGTTTTCAAGAGTCTCTGCTGTGTCCCCAAGGGCTGATCAGTGGTGACTGCTGGCACGGGATGACTCTGGCTTCTGAATTTTAGGCAGTTGAAGCAAATGAATATCTGCGTTTACCAAGAAGACACCTAGCTGTTAACTTGTGCTTGCAAGTAATTATGCACAGTTGTTTGTCTCCTGCTAGCAGGGATTAAAAGTGTGGGCATGATTAGAAGTGTCCTGGCAAGGAAACCATGGTGTCTGTTATAATCTTATTAGCTGTATTAGGTGTGCTTTACTTCTCGTGTAGTTTGTTGTTCTTGTCACTTTAGTCCCTGGAAAAAGACTCCTCGTAGATTTTCCTCATCTGTTGGTTTGCATCCACGCGGACCAGCGTCACTGCCCGAGCTGTGTTTCTGATGACAGCGTCAGTGATGCTGCTTTGGGGGGGGCGGTGGGAAGTAGGAAGACTATGGAGCAGTGTCTATAGAAAGAGGGATGTGAACAACCTTCCCCCTAAACGCAGGCGGGCGGGACGCTGCTGGGGGCTGTGGCGCTGGCAGGAGAGGTCCCGTTGTTGGTGTTGCCCGTGGGCTCCGGTGCGCTGCGGGCACTGCCGCGAGGGCCCTGCTGCCCGGTGCTCCAGGCTGGGGCAAGATTTGTAGTTGATTATGGAGTTACATTTACACGTGGCACCAGCCGTCGGTGGCAAAGCCGGGCATCTGGAACTTGTCTCAAAGGAACACCCGTTCCACCCTGGCATCTGAGGGGCCAGGTTTACCCTCTCGTTCCTAGAAGCTAAATGCCTGGGTGTTTTGTTAAGTGAGAGGCGTTTATCACGGAGCTTGTAGTCCACCTGCGGTGCGTTAGCGGGGGGAACCAGGCTGCGGAGTAATTCTCCTCTGGAAGGGGCCGGCTCGCTGTTTCCTGAGGTCCTCGAGGGATACAGACCCGGGCTCGTCTGTGGTGACCGCGCCGTGGTGACCGGCGTTACACACGAGCGCACGGTGCTTGTCCGCGGCAGCCAGCCCTGGCCCCGGGGCCGAGCCGGTCCTGCGAACGAGCGGCGCTTCGGCTCTGTCCTCGGGCGAAGCGAGTACCGGCGCCCGCGGGGGCGGAGGGGCCGCGCCGCGGCCTGACCCCGGGCGGTGACAGCCGCAGGGTAACGCCGCGTTGTAACGGGGGCCCGGCGGGGCGGGCCCGGCTTCCCGCCCCCGTGCGGGCCGCCCCGACCTNGGACGGTACCATTCCCCGCGCCGCGCGTGGGCGCTCCGCCGCCGCCGCCATGGTCCGTCCCCCTCGCTGCATGTCGGGTAGAGCCCGGGCCCACAGGCTCGTCCTGCGGCGGCCCGGCGAGCCCCGTCGGGCGGGCGCGCTCGGGGCAGCGCAGCCAGCGTCTGACAGGCGCGACCTTTCATAAGACGGCCCCCGCCATTGGCTTCCTGCCCGGAGTATCGCTGCAACGCTCTCCGCGATTGGCTCGCTCCCGATCATGCCTGGCTCCGCACGGGGAAGCGGCCCCTCTCCTCGCAGCCCGGCGGCGGCTGGCGTGAGTGCCCTGCGCGGGGCGGCGGCGGCGGCTCCGCGGGACCCCGGAATGCCGCCCGGTGAATTGTAACGTGTCTCTTCTCTCTACAGGTTGGTACTAAGAAGTGCCTTTCCTGACGTCTCTGCTGCTTGGGACCGCTTCTAGAGCCGCCGCTGCTTTTTGCCTTGCTTGCTGCCAGCTAGACTGCGACGACAGCGCATCCGCCCGCCACCTCTAGCCAGACACCCCCGCTGCACCCAAAACCGAGAGAAGGGCGCTGCCGGGCCTTGCCGTAGGCTGCTTTACTGTAAAAATAAAAGTTTGCTGAGAAGGTCAGATATCTTCTGCCCGAAAATCAAGGAGAGGAGGAGGAAAAAAAAAAAAAAAAAAAAAATCCAGTCTCGATCGTTGCTCTAAACTGCTGCATCTGTCTATGCCAAACTAATCGATACCGATTGCACCACAAAACCCCGCTGCAAATTCAGCTGCGTGGAGATTACCTTTCAGACAACTTCACTGACAGCAGCTCGGAAATCCCGTGTCGGAGGGTCTGCCACGTTTCCATGCTTGCGTTGTGGGCTCCGGTTGGCACCCAGGATGGGTTACTGAGCGCACGAGGCTAGTCCCGGGCCACACTTTTTAACGTTCACCTGGCATTTCTCTAAGTACGAAACCTCTGTCGATTAACAGTGTCACACTGTGAACTCCTGGTGGCACATCTTTTCCTTGAGATTGCTGCCACCCAGTTTTACACGTACTTTTAAAATAGGGAGTGGGGGAAAAAAGGTATTCTGGAGGTGACGCTTTCATCATTTCCAGTTTATCAGTTCAGCTACTCGTTTGTCCGTTTTATTGGAAATTTTAACTACCTGTAAAATCTAAAGATGGCTGTTAGTGTCACGCCGATTCGGGACACAAAATGGCTAACGCTGGAAGTGTGTAGGGAGTTCCAAAGGGGGACTTGCTCACGACCAGACACGGAATGTAAATTTGCACACCCATCGAAAAGCTGCCAAGTTGAAAACGGACGCGTAATCGCCTGCTTTGATTCATTGAAAGTGAGTAAATATTATATTATTTTCAAGGATATACGGTTAATGAAAGAAGCAGTTGTAGCCAGAGAAACCCTGCAACCCGAAAGGGAGCAATTGCTGGCTGCCAGCAGTGGGATGTTCTGCCGCTTTTATTTTACTGATGCTCATTGATTTGTTTTGCTGTTTTCCTCAGGGGAAGGGGAAGGATAGGGGGAATGAAGGGAAAATACGCCTGGCAGGGCTCAAATCCTCCAGTATGGCTACAGTGACTGGTTCTTTGCCTCCGAAATATTCTCTGCCTGTAGCTGGAATAAAGGGCACTTCACGTAGAAACAGCAAAGTCACTGTAAGGATTCTTTGTTTTTAATAGCACAGACCACGTAAGCAATATGAGGATTTGTTTCCATCTCGTAACTACCAGCGGGTTGTTGGTGTCTCTGGACAGCTGATGGTGAATCTTAGAAGAGTGTTTTCCTCCCTGGGTTATTTGGGTGTCTGTGAGCACCCTGCTTGTATTTCTGTGTTTGGGACTGCTGTGGTTATCCTGTCCTTTTCACAAATGCACTTGCTTCAGGGAAGGACAACGCTTAGCAGAAGGCGAGGTGCCTCTAGACCTGCAAGCAGGGCTGTAGCAGAGAGGATACAGCCCCACTGTGATCTTTAGGAGGCATATCCGAGTTAGGCACTGCAAATGTATGGCTGCTGCTTTACTGTAGCTGTAGTTTCAGAAACAGGTGCTAAACATCTGGATCCCGATGCCTTCCCTTCATTTTTTTATGAATTAAATACTCATCCCACAGTACAGAATTAATTTGGTAGAATCATAACAAAATCAAAAGTTAGGAAACAGAGATATGTCTGTCAGTTTTTTCTACAGTGTAATTTTCTCTTCTCGGGCCCAAATCCCAGGAAGCGGAGCAGAGCCCGGGTGCGTGGAGCCGGCTGACGGCAGAGGTTTGCTCGGGGAGGGGGTTGTAGCTGTAACCAGCTGCCGCAGGTCGCTTGTGCAGCCAGGCCCCCATCGCCGCCGGAGCTGGGCGGGAAGTGGGTTTATAGCGGTTTCATATAAATCCTGCCACGCTCCTGAGTTAAAAATGTGTCTTGTTGCAGATCAGGGTAGAGGATAAACCTTTGAAATGCTCTCGGGCCTGAAATACCCAGCCCCACCGTCCCCAGCCATGTTGTAACTTACGGCTATTGAAATGTTTTTGTTTGTGGTGTTTAAATTTGTTTTTAAATTACAGTAATGATAATGCATGGGGGGGGGAGGTGAAAAATTCATTTTAAAATGTGGAAATTAAATCGTAGAATCATAGAATCACTAAGGTTGGAAAAGACCTCTAAGGTCATCGAGTCCAACCGTCAACCCAACCCNAGTGTTGGAGTTAGGAGCGGTGCCAGGGCCCGCCAGTGCCGACGGGGAGTCCCGGCCCCGAGGCGTCGCCCTGGGCGGCAGCGAGCCCGCCTGGCGCTTCCTCTTTGCCACGGCGCGGTGTGGCGCGGGCCAGCCGCCGCCGCGAGGTCGCTGCACCGCGGGCGCCCCCGCAGCCGCCCCATGGTGGCATGCCGGCCGGCAAGGCGGGCCTGGCCTTGGAGGCTGAAACCTGCCTCTGGGTGAGAGGGTGTAAGAGTGAAGACATAAAATAAAAACAGTAAATAGTAAAAAAATAGTAAAAACGGTGCCCGCAGTATCCCCCGTTTAATTTCCCACTGAACTGGTAGTTGATGGCACGGCGCAGTGCAGTCGCAGCGGCCTTGCGCTTTTCAGAGCGAGGATCCAACCGAAAAGGTTGAAACGCGACGGCAGAGTTAATTGGACGTGAATCTCCTTCGCTACGGGAGGCGTCACCTGGGCTCGCTGTACATCAGCGTCCTCCGCTCCGATCCCTGACGTCCGTGGTCGTTGGAAGTGCCGTAAGGGCTCGGTGCTGGATGAGGAGGCTGGATGAGCCGCAGCCTGGGCTCGTGTCTGGATGAGAGACAAACCAGGGACTGACCAGGCTTCCCCGTCCCCAGCGGCGCGGCTGGCCCTTCTGCTGCCGTCAGCACGGCTCTTCCGTTTCCTTTGTTAATGAAGGAGATAATTATCACCTTGGTAAAGAGCTGCAAGGTCTGTGGATAACAACTGTAGGTAACACTACAGCGTTATGACGTTGCTTCAAAATACCCTGTCGAAGAGAGCCTTCGGTTCCCATGTAACGTCAGCGCAGCAGCCGAGTTGAGCTGGGAGGAGATCTGCCGTTTAAAGATACGCTGCGTACCAGATGTGCTGACCTGTCCACGCTCAAAGGTTCACCTGTGGCTGAGGGGCTTCCTCCACGTGCTGGAGCGCTCCCGGGGGCCGGGGACCCCCTCGCTGCAGCCTGGGGAGCGGGGCTGGGTCGCGTTGCTGCCAGGGCAAGGAGAGCTGCTCGCTCCTCAGCACCTTTTTCTTTGTTGTTTTTTTGTTGTCAGGGTTTTTTTGTTGTTGTTAAATAACTTCTATAATGTATGAAAATACCTTTGGTGAGCAGAAAATGGAATCTCTTCGTTGAATTCCTTGTCCAACCCACGCAGTAGAAAAGCAAGTGACTCGGTTTTGGTTTAGTTTCACACCTTTGTCAGTTTGGTGTGCTAATCTAAACAAGCACTAGTTCCTTACAGTTCTGCAGTATTACAAACTTTAGACGTTACGCAAACACGATTTAGGAAAGTGCTGTGCCAGATTTGGCTAGGCCCTATAAGGTCAGTTAATAGTTTACCAAAGAAAAAAACAGATTTTGATTAGGACATTCAAAAGTAATTTTTAATATTTCAATAATTCAGTGTGGATGTAATGTCCTTGCTCTTTACTAAAATAGCAATGCATCTAAAAATTGACCTTAATATTGAAATACTTGATTTCTTACAAATGTATGCAATATTAATATTAACTAAACAGCTCTTCTTGCATTGTCTCTTGGACGTAGGACAGATATTTAGTCACTGAATTTTTCTTTACAAATTATGAATGCATCTTTCACTCCTAGCGCCCTCAAAAATTAGTGTGTCTTAGAAAAAATGCTTTATATTAGCTGACATCAGGCAGGTGTGTGTCAGTGCTGCGGAGAGCTGCAGCCCCTGATAGCAATACTGGCTCATGAGCTGGAGATGGCCGATGTGCTCTGCTATATTTAGAACATAAACAGGCAAAGCAAATACTTTCTGAGGGGACCCCGTGAAATGGCAGTACCCTTCAGCTCTGCCCGGCAGACTTTGGCCTCTGTCCCAGGTGTCCTCTGCGGATGCCGTGCAGGGACGGAGCGCGCGGAGCTCACCGCCAGCCGCAAGCGAGCCCGACTCAGCTGCTCTGCTCGTCGGTAAAAATAGATTTCAGAAATGGAACTTTCAGATTGGGTGAAACGCATCTCCCCCCCACGTGAAATGAAAGCAAAAACCGTGTACGTAGGTCTAGGGCAGAACCAGAGGGGCATCGACCCCCGCGAGTCTCCTCCGTGTTGTGTTGCCGCCCGCCGGTGCCGCGTCGGCGTTCGTGGGGGCCGCTTGTGGAACCGCGGCGCTGGTCCCTGGACACGCGGCCTTTGTTGGGCAGCGTGCGCCGTGCGGGTTCCCTCTTAATCCTGCGTCGGTAACAAGCAGCGGTTGTTACGTGTTAATTAGAAGGGTGGGGGAAAGAAAGGAAGACGCGTGCATTTCTGTGACCTCGACAGGCAGTGCAAGGAAGAGGTCAGGGTCACGTCAATCAGAGCAAGATCTTATCATCCCTCTGTTGAATACACTGCTTCATAATTAGTCCTAATGAAATCTGCAAGGTTGTCTTTAGGGTAGTGCATCAGGTTAAATGCGTGTGGGATAATGTAGCCCTTAGATATTAGGAGGATAATTTTAAAACAAGAATGATTATGTAGTATGTTCAAATTGTGCGCTTGAGTGGCTGAGTCGGCTCCAGCTCTGGCTCTGCGTTGTTTAAATGCCGTAGGATTTTTTTCCTAAATTTGGATGCTTAAAAGCCTGTTAAAACCGTCTACAGCAAAAATAAGCTCTTGAGTTCCTAAATCAGGAAACCGGTTTGCAACAGAAATTAGATTTTTAGCACCATTTTCAGACATTTTTCTTCATTTTTTGCTTGGAAAAATACGCCTAAGTAGGATTCATTTTTAAAATTACATTAGCTTCATCAGATGTTCCGATAGATGAGTCATCTGACGTTTCCTGAAAACTGAGATAAAGATGTCTTAACAATGGGGAGATGGATGTCAAATGCGAGTCTTGTGGGAGGCTGCAGATGCGCTGAGGACACCCCGTCAGCCCGCCTGCAGCTTGTCTGTGCGCGCCACATCCTTCGGCTGCCACAGCGTCTCTCCTAGCCGTATATTTTTTAAAATATAAAAACAATGAGGAAGAAAGCGGGGAAAGGGTGAGGTGGACTCAGGCTGTCTTTTCTGTAGTGCTGCCTGGCTGTGGCCAGCCCTGCTGGTGCTGGGCGCTTCCCCGCTGCGGTCAGCGGGCTTTCCGCGGGGTGCAAACTGTTCTGGTCCAAAACATGCCGGTTCTAGCTGATCGGAACTTTACAGGATTTCAGCGGACTCGGTAAACAGTGCAGGATTTGGGCTGAATCACAGTTTATCCCTTCGCAGCTAATGTTCGCTATGGGCACTGCAACTTTCAAATGATTTTTTGCTCTTTTAAGTTATGCTCCTGCTAAGGCAGCTACTTCATGCTCGAGTTGGATGTCTCGATGAAGTGTAAAAGCTTTTTGCTACTCTTCCTTCAACAGCTGAAAAGTCTTGAAGTTTCACATTTCTCTGCTTTTTTGAAATTCTAAGAAAAAGCTAGAGACTAGAAGTTCAGATCTTTTCACTGGTGATGTCAGAGTTTGAAGTTCTGGTGCCTTGGGTCTAAGATCAACCAATACATAGTGTGTTAGTATTTTATCTTCTGTTGTGGAAGTACTTGTTTTTTGAAAATGAAACACCTGAACTCTGTGAAAGTGACATGCCACTTTTTACTGAGGAGCCTTAAAAATATATAAATGCATTATTATTATTATTATTATTATTATTATTATTATTGATTAACTTGGTGAGCACCTTATTTCTTCCACCTCAGAGATGTAATTGTTAATTGTTCAAAGCTCTCTACTTCATCACTGCTTCAAAAAATAATGATTTTTTGACTTGTCATTCCCCTTTGTGTTACACTTGTCTAAGGGTGTAGAATAAGGACCTTATTTATTTATTTTAATACAAAGAAAAGAAAATCTTGGTAAGCATGTTTCACTAAGAATGTGAGAATGGCAGATCCTTGGCTCTCTCAGTCCTTTAATTAAGGCAGAAGAAAAAATCCAGAAACACAGTTACGCTTAAGCAGGTGACTCTTTAGTACCTGTAACTTTGGGGTCTGCAGCATCACCCCAGCACGGGGCAATAGCAGCATTCAGGGCCCAGTGGTGAGGTTCGGCTCAGGGGCTGGGAGGCAGAGGGACACACATCTGATTCCAAGGAAACTCAAAAAGCAGTAACCCTTGGAAAAAAAGAACATACAAACAGTGTTCAAATTCCTGAGATCTGATTTGCCATTTTTCTCCTCTTCAGCCTGTGTGTACTCTGCCAGTAGGCTGAGCTCCAGAAGAGGAAGCAAAGGAAAAGTGGCAAATACATTGGGAAAATGGTGCAATTGTTAGGCTGAGTGGCAAATAGTCCATTAAAAAAACAAACAATCGAAACCATGCGTGTTCCTCTGTGGGAATATAAATGGCATTTTGAAATCTTACTAGCTATTCAGACAAAAGAGTTATGGCTCACTACAGTGTTCAGAGTTCATATTACAGTTTCAGCTCTACATCTGCAGGAAGAAATTAAAAAAATATTAAAACATTGTATTGCAGCATTTGCACTGTCATTTTTTTAGAGGCTGTACATAATAGAAACCAGCGTGGGTTTCTGTTACATACAGTCAGGAACTCTGCTGTGTACAGTCAAAATCCGTAAAATGCTGAACCAGTTTGGGGGGAAAATTTAAAGAGGCATAAAATAAGAAAACCTCATGTCAAGAATATTCAGTCGTTTGTACCAAGTCTTCAGATGAGTGGTCAGAAGCAGCCTGTGAGGCCTTTCTCCTTCCGGGATGACCCCACGTCTCTGTTGCTCTGTTTTTCTGAATATAGATGCCTTGTTGCCAAGGTTCACTCTAAAATTTCTTGGAAGCAACAAATTACATTCAAGACCGAATGATCACATCTGGTTTTTGACTTTGGAGAAGCATTAACGTGTCTTCGTTGGGACTGCACAGCCTTGTTAGCCCAACGGCACACCATTTGGGAAACGCTGCCCGGGGTGCTGCGTGGGAGTCTGTGCTCCACGTCGGGAGCGGCTCCCGAGCCGGGGCTGTGTCTAATGTCTGAGAACAGCCAGTCTTCCAGAGAAGTCTCAAAGCCAAGGCAGGTCTGCCACCCTCCTACCAATTTGGTCAGATTGTGAAAACCCTGTTAAGAGAAAAAACAGCGGTGTTTTGAGGATGATTAGTAGTGGACACCTCTTTATTCCTGCCTCTCTTTTCTTGTGCTTCCTTCTGCGCCGCGTTGTTCTTCCCCATGGGCTGGTGGCGGCTGCGTGGGGCCAGGCTCGGTGGAGAGCCGAGCCCCTGCTCTCCCCGTTTCACAGCAGCGGCTCTCGCCCTGGGAACCGGCTCCCGGCTCCGTCCCTGCGCGACCCGCTGCTGGTCGGGGTCCAGACTTGGGGAGGGCAGCAGTGCCCCGTGCCCAAGCACAGGCTTGGGGTAGAGAAGGCTTCGGTGAAGAGCAGTTAAAAAGTGTTCCTATATATCCTACATCTTTCCCCTGCTCTGCGTTGCTTTCAAAGGGAACAAAAGGCGGAGAAAGCAGAGCCCGGTGCCGGCACGAGCACCTTCAAGGGGGGAGCGCTGCCTGCGGCCTCAGGTCAGCTCCCCGCTTCTGGGGACCAGGCTGCCAGACAACGCGCAGTTTCAGCAACACTTTATTGCTTGATTTTGTCCACTGATTGCCTCGCTGTGTGTTACAATGCTTGGGGGAAAGAAGAGGGTGATCTTTCTGGTCTTTAAAGGATATAGAGCCACCTCACCGAGTCCCCGTCTTGCGGGCTGTGCTCACTGGCGTGCTTGCTGGCAGCCTGAGTTGCGAGGGACTGGACTTGTACAGGTGAATCTGCCCGCAAGCAGCCCAGCGGCAGCTGGTCCCTGCTCGCCTGACTGCAGCACGCCGAGGCTGCGGGATCCAGGCTTTTCGTTTCTTCACCCAGCGCTGCGCAGCAGCACTTAAATTAGTTCCTGTAGAAAATAACAAAAGAGATGCTTTTATTCTGATCCAGAGTTCTGTCTTTTTCCTTAATTTGCACAGTGCCATTTGAAGGGCTACTGCTATTGAAATAAGATTTAAGTAAACACTGAAATGTAATACACTGAAACACGGGATTATGCAAATAAGAAAACCCTTTTGGGGTTCACGTTTGAATTTATTGAAATACTTATGACACACCCTCTTTGTTAGGGAATATCTAATTTAACTGATACAAAATACTAGTTGAGTAGTACTCCCAAGATTTTTATCAAATAGAGGAGAATATTAACATCTGATAAAGTGGATTTTTTAAAGAGGAATAATAAATGCAGCTACTTCATCTGCGGGGTGTAGCAGTGCTGGAGTGCTTCACGCTAGCAATGGGAAGCTGCGGGACGCAGCAGCTTCGTGAGCTCCTGCTGCGTTAGTAGCAGCAACGTAGGAGACCTCGAAGGACCGCTGCTTCACGTGATCCCCCCAGAAGCTGCGCTGGAAACCAGTCGCGTACCCAGGCAATGCTGGTTTGGGCTCCAGGAGCTGGGAGCCGCCCCCGCGCCACCCCGGCAGGGTGGAGGGCTGGCAGGCTGCGGCGGAGCCGTCTGGCGCGTGCCTCCTGTCGGTCGTCGTCCGCGGACTCTGGCATCCCTTCCCCGAGCGCAGCACGGTGGCAGAACTGGTGAGTGCTGCCGGGGGCATCGCTCCCGGCTGTCTGCGGGCCCAGCTCGGAGCCGGCGTCTGCTCCGTCACAGAGAAAGGGAGCTGCGTTTCATGGGCACCTCCTGGAGAGGTGGTCTCCCTGCTTCGGAGTGAGTAGAGGCATTCCTGGATGTAGCAGATCTATTGATGTGGTAAACAGGGTCTGTTTCCTCAGATTGCATGTTTTTTTTTAATATCGCAGTCACTGCATAAACTTCCCGGCTGATAAAAGTGTTAAACTCGGCAGCCTTTTGCATCCCAATGCGCTTTGACTGCCAGCTCTCAACCCTGGAGATCCTGAAAAGTTCTCTCGCTTTTCAGAGACGGGGTGCTGGGAACGCTAGTGCTGCTCCGCTGGGAAAATGCTGATACTTCAGAAATTTGCTCAAAGGCTGCGGAAGAGCGGTGGTGCTTTAGCAGGAGGGTTTGAAGGGGCCGGCTGGGGTAGCGGGTTTGGATCGAGCTTGCATCTCGAGAGCACTTCAAGTCCCGTGAAGTTCCTGGAAAGACTCTCTTCAGCTCCAGATTCTTTCGGAGCATTCCTAACTTGGCGAAATAGTACAGAGTTAGTAAAAAAGGGAGAGTACTATTTGAAGAAAGGAGCATTTTTTTGAGGAAACAAAGCCATGTACCTTTTGTTGGCATGATTTCAATGAAGTTGAGTGGGATGGTTTCCAGGCTTAATATAAACATAAATAATTGTAAGATTGAAATTTAAATTTGAAAAAGAGGAATGGCAAAGTATGGAAATAGTCCTTTATGTATGCGCACACTGTCCATCTTGCTGTGCCGGCTGCAGGGGAAGGCGCCTGTCCTTATGTGCCCAAGAGGCCAGGAAGCGGCCGACGTAGAGCGCGGGCTGTGGGGACGTATTTTGGATCACAGCGTAGAGAGGGGGCTGTGGGGACGTATGTTGGATCACAGCGTAGAGAGGGGGCTGTGGGGACGCAGGAGGTGGGTGGCTCTGAGGCCACCTCTGTTGGGGGAGATGCCTGTGGGACCTGTAGGCCAAATGCTCTGTTGAACCCGAGGTGGAAGATGGCAGTTTATGGCTGGGGCAGGTCATGGGCAAGAGTCAGCTCAGGTACAAGGGGGTCTGCAGTGTACCCGGGGAGCAAGATCGTTTGTTTGTGGACACGCTGAAAAAAAGACAATCCAGGCGCAGCCACGCCGGCCCAGCGTAGCTGCAGGTGTAGTAGGTAAGCACCACTTCGCAGGAGTAAAGGTCAGTGCTGTCTGCTCTTCTTAAGTCTTGCCCGTTCCCTGGTGATGGATTGAGTTGCTGTCCAAGGGATGTACCCGCCTGCTGAACTTCAGGGACATCGGAAGCCCTATGGCATTTTATCCACTAGCAGTATCACTGCTAGGGGATTTCCATTTCCAGCTTTTCCAGTGCTTTCCCTTTCCTGTCCTTTCTCTAGATGTACGTCCTTTTAAAAACATCCTCAGTCTTGAAAGCACAAATACAAGCTGATCATAAACGTTACTAGGCTAAGATTGCAAGAAGGCACAAGACTGAATTTTAACAGATTTGACTAGTGCGTGCTTTATACATGCTGGAGAGAAACCTAAGGAATAACCATGTGTAGAAGTGTGCAAGTGAGCAAGCAGAGTTCCATGATGAATTTATAACAGTGGTTACACTCTACGAGCATAGACTGATAATCCATTGCAGAAGTGAATTTCTTTATCCTGATGGGATTCAGTCCAAAATCCTGTGCGATTTCGGTGCTAGTCTTTTATACTGGGCGAGGGAGAGGTTGCATGTTTATTTGGAGAGAAGTCTTTCCAGCCGTGACGGGCCCATGGAGAGGTTTTTGACTTCACAGGAGCCTGGCAGATTTTTAGCTCTATGTCGTAGCTAGCGTAGCGATGTCAAGAACAGTGCACATTTTTTCTTTGTTCGTCAGTGTAGTACGCGTGTTTAACTGAAGTCTCTTGAAGACAACAGACAGAAGAAAATAGTCTTCTGTGAAATGTTTTCTGGGACCTTGAGACTCACTATGAACTGTCATTGGCGAAGCAAATACTTGGACAAAAAAAAACTTGTACACTTGGTCCTGCTCTTCGGGCAGAATTCCGCTGTCAGCGTGCAGAGCGCGTTGTACAGCTGGAGACGGGGCGAGCTGAAGCTGGGCAGGCTGCGCCGCTCTTCTGTCACGTCCCATTTTCTACGGTGGAATCGGGGTTCAGAGCCAGCTTTTGATGGGGAAATTGTGTCTGTAATTAAGCTTTCTGGTGGTAGGGCGCGTTCAAAACATCATTTGCATGAACATAGCCTTGCTTGTCCAGTACCCTGGTAAAATCTTCCCTGCCGTGAACTGAGTTAAGAGACAACTCGGATTTATGCAGTGGTTGCAACCGAACAGAAATACAGGCAAGTTAGGAAAAACCCTGATTGGGCAAACTGAATGATGAAGGATTTCACACTCAAACTAGATGCTCCTCAAAGGAAACAAAGAGTCAGTTTTTTGTATTTATTATGTTGTTATTTATTGAACACTGAGGCTGCACCTGGTGTTTTATGGAGCAGAGTAAGATGTTTCCCTTGCACAAGGCACGCAGGTGATGGATGGATTGATACCCATGGATATACATGGCAGCTTTATTTCAAAGTAAAGTACCTTAAAATGAAAAGTTCTTTTTGATAGTGGAGCGCAAGGAGTTGTTTCATAGAAAAAAAAAAAAATTGTGGTTTAAATATTTCCAGTTGATGCTGGGGGGCTTGTGGTGGGGTTTGTTGGTCAGGGGAATTTCTGACTTGGCCAAGGGCCAAGCGTGTGTTGCACAGAAGTGCATGTGCGTGGAGCTGCAAACTGGCAAAATGTACCTGCAGAAAAGGGGAAGCACACTGTAACCCGAACTAAGTATTTTAAGCTTTTTCTGTGGCTGGACTGAACTGGAGGAGAAAAGGGATTTTTAGAGCAGTAGTACCACGCAGCTTCAGTTAAAACTGGCTTTTTGGAAATGATTATAAACTCTTGAGAGCACTAGTTAAAAGTGTCACCAGACTGTAAAGTCAACTCAGCTTTTCATTGCATTGGAAGTAAAACTATCTGCACTTTCCTACTGGTACTAGCAAAGGTAGTATCAATGTAAGATTGGACAATAGTTTAAAATACTGCTGGAAAAAGTGTTTAGAAGTATTTAAACGTTTTTCCCCCCCAGTAACTTACTTGTAACAACTTATTTGCAAGTTGTATTTTGTTTTCAGAAAACATTCTTAGCGTTGATTTCATTAACGTGCAAACGGAGCAGTGAACACACAGGTGCAATTTCTGCGCTCTGCCCTGTGCAAGCACACAATGTGAGGAGCAGTATTTGTGCTGAGGGGAGATAAACTTGCAAGGAAGCTTATTGAACTCTTTAGGAAGGATAACCCTAAAGGCATGTAAAAATGTGATCATGTTGGTGAGAAGTTCACGTTTCTGCATGCAATTGTTAAATCAGCCTACTGGCAGCAAATCAACGAAAATATCTGTTAAATACAAGGAAATCGATGCGATAAGCAAGGACCACTTTCAAAACGTAGAAGCAGGTATTACTCGAGGACTGAAACGAAGCGGGAGGGGAAGAGCAAGGCAGAGGCGCAGCTGGTGGGAGCCGGCAGCCCCGCGGGCGGTGGGATCTGTCAGCTGGCCTGAAATCAGCCCTCCCTGTTAGGGCCTCTGGGCTCGGCTTGGCCCCGCTGCGGCCGCCAGCTCGACCCGTGCTTCCCGAGGCGGCCAGGGATTGCCTTGCTCTCAGGAGCGGCTGTGGCAGACCAGTCAGCCCAGGGAAACGGGCCTTAAAAACACTGAAATGGCAACCCAGCGAGATGCAGCGCGCTGAACTGGACATTGGCTAACACAGCGAGAGGACCCAATCTGAAGCATCATGAGTAGAACTGCAGGGAGACAAGTAGAAACACGTGTAATCTTTTTCCTTTTTTTTTTTTTTTTTTTAAAATTAGCGGTTTTCCTAGTGACTCGAATGAGAGAAGAATGGGTGCTATCACATAAATTGGAAAATAAGACCAGCCATATAAATAGCCTGCATAATTTTTCAGAAATATCTAGGTAGGTACGTGAGGGAGAAGGGCACGGTGATTATATATAAACCAAAATTTAAATGCCTGCACAGTGTGATGTGACTTTTGTTTGTGGTACAGCTACTTTTTATCATTAAAATCAATGAATTGGCGAAGGTAAGAATGCCATTGTGAGAAGGCAGAAATACCAGCTTTTTGGCAACTGTATTCAGTTTATTAGATCATGGATTACTGTGTTTAAAGCTTCCCTGGAACGTTACTTTCCTAAAGCCTGGAAGTTGACTGAAATAAGCTTAAATTCTACACAAAGTCTGGTTTATACACTCTGCCTTCTTCAGAGGTCTTGCAGCGATTCCTGTTACCTTGCAATCACGTAGCTGCAGTTAAACCTCAGCGGAGCAGGACCTGGCAGGCCTCTGCTCGGGGCGAGCGTGGAGTCCAGCCCGTTGGAGATGCTCCGGGCAGGGTGGCTGGGGAGAGAGCCCTCCCGAGCTGTCGGAGCCGACAATTGCCTTTCCCTATGGTCGGTACCGCTAAAAGGCTTTAATTAAAGTAGCTGTAAATGATAAAGGATTTTCATGTGCCTGCTTCCTTTGAATAGAGATGAGCGTTGTATGCAGTGTTGCTCATTTTGCTTTTAAAAAAAGTTTTGAATCATGCAGATAATTCAAATGCTGATTTAAAAAATGCAGAAAAAACTGACTCGGGAATTACTTCTCATTTGTTTTTAAAACCTCCTTGAAGTGCTGGGGTTTTTTTTGTTTGGTTTATTTTTTTAATTATCCACTGCAGGTATAAGCTGATAATGGCTTCTTTATGTTGAAGTAAACAGCTCTTCCTAAGGAGGTGCGCCGGTTGGACTGGTTAAGGTCCAGAATACTAGAATTTCTGGCTGCTGTTTTATATCACATCTCCTATTTGAACTATGGAGGGCTTGATTTTATACTTAGGGGAAAAAAAAGAAGAGAGAAACAGAAATAAACTTTATTGAGCATAAACTCAAATATCTCATACCAATATGTACAACTGTGCATAGAAGGAAGAATATCATTTTAGTTGCTGTACACAAGATTTTGAACGCAGCTACTGCACTTACTCCTTCCTTTTGAAGGAGAAGGAGTTTATTTAATCTCATTCTATTTGTTATGTAAGAAATTCAACGAATTTTCTTAGGTCTATTTTTATTTGCTTTAGTACATTAAAGACACATTTTTGCAGGAAGTTCCATAAGGAGGGGGTTGGTTGGTTTGTTTTAATTCAAGGCTGGAAGAAGAAAGACGTTTGGGTGCTAAAACTTTTATGTAAATGGCCTTATAGCCAGGTGAGGAACTGGTACATTGGTACGTTGTTAATGCCATTTAGCCTCATTTTTCACGATACATTTGTCTGTAGGTGAAAGCAGATCGCGTATTCACGTATTGGGTTTTGGAGGAGAGCCGGGGGACGGGAGGAGGAGCCGCTGCGGGGTGACTGGGTCGGCAGAGTGGGGTGCAGGCTGGTCCCTCACCCCGCTTTGCACGAGTATTTCCACTTCGCGTCTCGGAGGAAGAAACGCGGCTGAGACGAACGCTGCAGCTACCCAACGGGCGGCGGGCTCTGCCCGGCAGCGGTGGGAGGGTGCCGTGGTCTCCACCGGGCAGGGTGCGGGTGGGAGCCAGGCAACCCCTCCTCACCGCGGGACGGGCCCTCCTGCCCCCGAAGGCGCCTTCGCCTCTGGGCTTTGTCTTGGGGATCAAGAGCGTGGGGAGGGCTGACCCCGCTCCACGGCCCGCGTGGGGTAGCCATCGCCCTGGGCTGGGGGCCGGGGCCGGGCCCAGACCCCTGAGCGCAGCCCCCGCCGTGGCTGGGCTCCCGCAGAAACCTGGGCGCTGCCGCGACGGTTGGCCCTGGGCGCGGGAGCCCGGCTGCAGCCGCGAGCAGGAACCGCAGGAGGCTCGGCCGCCTCTGCCGCTCCTCGCCGAAACCGCCAGGGCCCGGGGGGCATCGCCACCGCACGCCCCGGCGCGGGGCTCGGCGCTGGCCTACCCCTGCGCGGGGCACGCCATGGCGCTGGAGCTTCCCAGCCGTGCCCCCTCCGAGGAGCCCGGCACGGGGGTCTGCTGGGGGGCCGGACGGGACAGGTCTGCCTCTGGGCCACCGCGCCGTGGCTGAGGCCCTGAGCAGGGGCCGGGCGGTGGCGGCCGGGCTCGGCCGCCTCTCCTCGCCGGGGGAGAGGCGCAGGCCGTCGGTGAGAGGGCATGTTCCACCGGCGCGGAGATGGAGGCCACCAGAGGGAAGTGAAAAAAGAAAGTAGTCAAAGGGGAAGAGGTGACGAGCACGGGCGTTCTTCAGCTTACAGGAATAAAATGTGTAAGGAGGTGATTAAATCTCTAACTAGAAAAGCAGACAAAGCAGAAGAAAGAAAGAAATTAAAAGGAGAGACTGAAGACAGAAGAAAGGCATGAGGTTGAAGGAGGTCAGGTGCTGTTACACCACCTGAAAGACACCACAGGAGAAAGGAAGAAAGAGTAAAACACAGGAGATGTCGAGAACTGAACTGTCCAGGGCAGTGCATTGGTTGGATGTAGCATACAGAAAGGCTCTTAAATTCCTTGAGAACATGATTTCGTTCTCAGTTTCTGCCAGCTCTTTGCAAGACAGTGTTTTGTACCTGGTTGCAAGCATTGTTACTGGTGTGATTTTAAATATAGCTGAAGAAAAAACAAATATTTGTTGATGGATTTTTTTTTTTTTTTTAATATGGAGTAAAGTGCACCTAATTTTGTCTTGTTGGAAACTTTTAACATTAGGCTTAATTAAGTAAGGCACTGAAAATATGAAGAGAAGCAGAAGCTGCCTCTTAATGTTTCAGGCCATTAGCTGAAGTGTTTTTCATGTCTATAACAATGCAAAATGTCACACATTTATCATTTGGATGTTTCTGGTGATTTTAGACGTGTAAATACCTAAGTGGCTACAGTGGAAGTTTGAAGTTACTTGTTACAAAGCTTTCAACTAAGCGTTTTACTGTGCTATACATACATGTGTATATACCCAGTCTACTATTTCTATATATGTGCTCAGTATATACTATATACATGTCTGTCTGTCTGTAAACATCAGAGATTAGTGACAGACAATAACACAAAGCAAGGTCCGCTGGTCAGGCGAGGGAGGGGAGGTGTAAGCTTGTAGCGGCATGTGCTTTGGGGGCTTGCGGGGGCCGATGGCTGCGGCCCAGCGGTGTGGGGTGCGGGAGGCCCGGCGCTAGCGGGAGCGGCTGGCAGGAGGTGCGGGGTTTCCTCGCCCCGGGGCAGCCGCGGTGCCCTGGTTCTTCCCCTGCCGCCTGCACCCAGCCCGGCCTCGCGCCGAGGGGCTGAGCTGCGCGGTGCCGCCCGGCCCTGCCTGCCCAGCACGGCTCTTACAATTTGTGTGCAAGCCGGCTGGCTTTAGATCCTGCCAAACGCTGGGAAGGATCATGAAATTCAAGTAGATCTGTTATCAAAATTGCTCTGAGCTTCCAGTGATGGGTTTGGATTCTGATGAAAGTGTTTGGCACCCAGGCACGGGGAGATGTTGTTGTTCATTAATTAGCTGCGAGCAGACAGGCTTGCAGTACTTGGGAGCGGGCGTGCGCGTGTCTGTGCGCACACACGTGTCGGCAATAGTTATTTGTAATACCTGTGTTGTGTATTGGCATAACGTAGATAGCAAGAGGTATTCCAACTGTTACATGATTTACTAACCATGGTGCGTTGCTTTCTTCTGCCTTTCTATCTTATCTATGTCATGTATAGTTTTTTAAGTCAGGCTGTTTTTCAAAATTCTTTGTACTTGCTTTCTTTTTGGCATCAGTTGACTAGCGTGCAGGAAACCGAAAGAGCGCAGCCCCCAGAACACGTGGGTGAAAGGCAGGGGAAGTGCTCTCGTTATGTTTAACAGAAGCAGGGCTTTGGGGTAAGCTTCCCTCCAAAGACACCAGGGAAACACCAAGTGACCTGAGTAGGATTAGACACCCACCGACTATTTTTTTTTTCAGTGGTAAAGCTTAAAGACTTAGTAAGGTACAAGAAATGCAACAGGTGAACTATTTATTTAGTTTTTTAAAACACCTGTCTTAAACTCTAGATTGGCAAAATCTGTAAATGAAACTTTTATGGTGAATTATTTGAAACATAAAAAAACTCTGTAGGAAAAAGAAAACATTTACAAAAGCTAAGGCTTAGTCAGTGTTTTCCTTTCACACCCCACTGCAACTCATCCCCTTCTTCCTTCGAGTTGAGGCTGGGGAAAAGTCCCAGTAGGCTGGGACTAGGCTTGATGAGCACGGCTTGCCGGCAGCTCTGCGGGCGTTGGGAGCCAGAAGTTTTGGCAGGATCGGCGGGTCCCCGAGAGTGTCTCATTCCTGTGTCTGCGGCGTTTGCTGGTGGAAAGCTGGTGGGAGAAGCCCCTTCAGGGCCGGGGTAGACGCCGCGCGCTGCTGTGCTCCCTCGCGCTTCTGCCAGCGCGGTCGCTGCGCGTGGTGAGCAGGGTGGGCTCGGCGGGCTGCGGTGGTCTGCACCCGCGCGGTGCGGCTGGCTCCGGGGGTGAGAGCCGTGCCGCGGCGGCGAGGGCAGCCCGCTAAGTCGGGGTCAGGCTCCCTGCCTGGGTCGGCGCCGGGTGTTTAGGTCAGCGCCCCGGCCCAGCTCCTGGCGCCTCGCTGGGTGCTGCAGCTCTGCTGGACCCAGTCTGCTGCAATGGCCCAGACTGACAGGGGCACCGTGGGTGGACGGCGCAGGCGCGGCGAGCCCGCTGCGCTCCGGGTGAGTCAGGCTGGCGCTCTGATCTCCGGGCTGCAAGGCCAGTCGCACCTTGCAGTCTCTCTCATGTACCTGCTGTTATGCAGAGGGGGGAAAAAAAGACCCTGAAAGTAACTTGATTTTGATTTCTGTTTATGCTCTTCTCCCTTATTAACTGCACTGATTTGAAAAATAGCTGAGCTTGGCATCAATCTATTTTATTCCACGTGATATTTTTTTAAAATTACACTACATGATGTAAATTACACTGTCAAAATTACTTTCTTGATTTTACACTTTATTTACCGCTGATTTCAGAAGGGCTCTGGAGCTGAAATGTTCCTTTCCTGTCTGACGTTTTTGTGTCTCT
>VZTQ01009910.1:27208-74666 GCA_013400755.1 Pelecanoides urinatrix
TGTGTGTGTGTCTCTGTGTGTGTGTGTGTCTCTGTGTGTGTGTGTGTCTCTGTGTGTGTGTGTGTCTGCGTGTGTGTGTCTGCGTGTGTGTGTCTGCGTGTGTGTGTCTGCGTGTGTGTGTCTGTGTGCCTGTCTGTGCGCGTGTGTGTCTGTGTTTTCCATACGGACAGATATTACTACTGCATGTATTTTTGCAGTGCATTGATGGTTTGTTTTTAATAACTTGCTGAAAAGTAACGTTTCCCAGATCCCGTTCCCCATACACGTCGCTTGAGTCTGGAGGGAAGTGCCGTCAGTCTTTCGAAGGTGCGACAGTGACACCCTTCTGGTGCCCAGAAGCTGACGGTGTGAGCTGGCAGTGACGCCGCGGGGTGTTCCCGCTCAGATTTAGCAGGAGTGCACAGCCGTGGCCTCCGAAACGCTGCGTGACGTGTCGCTGCCGGGTGTGCTGCCGGGTGGGTGCAGACTGGCGCTCCTGCTGGGGACCGACATGGGGGTTTCCCTCGGGCTGGGAGGTCGGTAGTTTGGGACGACGGAGTTGTTATCGTCGTGATACACCCTGTGACCCGGCCTGTAGCAAGGAGATAAAGTGGCAATGGATCACTGGGGCGGCATCCTTAGACACCAGCAGTTTTGTCCCGTGCCTCTTGAATTCTTGTCCTTTCTGTGGGTTATTCCAGCAATTGCAGCAACTGGTGCCAGGTGGCTCCTCCAAGTTTTTTTTTCAGGCTGCTGTTTTGTGTATTGACTTTGATTGTGTATGTAAAAAGGAGCCTTCAGCAGCTGGAAAGGCCTTTTGTGAATTAAGAAACTCTGCTTTGTGCTTAAACAAATTGAAAATAGCAGCTGCTAAAAATAAACCCATGTTTAATTTTTAAAATTTGGAAAGCGTTGCTGGATTTTATTGTTGTCGGAAGTACAGCAAAAGGTCACTTGTCCAGCAGCATCCATAGTTGCTTCGTTCTTTTCTCTCTGTTCTATTTAAATGACAAGCAGTTAAATGTTATTAAGTGACTAAAGTTCTGTTTTGATCACCTGACAAATCACTCAGTTCAGCTTCTGCTCCTTAACTTTGTTTAAAAAATGGCTTAGCCCTCAGGGCCGAGAAAGGCAGGGATTTCCAGTGGCGGTGGTATTGCTGTCGCTTCGCGTGCTCTGATGGTGGGGAGGTGATTTGCCTGCTGGCAGCTGGGACCTGTATTCCCGGGCAGAAGCACTCGGTGGAGGACGGGGAACTCTTTTTAAGGGCCTGCCTAATACAAGTTCCGATAGTGTTGGTAGGGTCAAGTCCAGGAGCACGTGAAGGCATCAGCAGTTAGGGTCCTCCTTGCTCTCTCATCTTGCTGTCGTTGCTGTGAAGCCAGAGGAAGAAGAGGAGGAGGAGGATGGTGCATGGTGTGGCACCGCCTGGAACAGCGGTGGACAGCAACGCCCATTCTCCCTCCAGCCTTCTTCCTCCTTTCTTTTTGTCTTGGCTTCTGGTCCCATCCCTCCTTCTCCCTCCTCTCCTCCGTCCGCCTGTGTCTGTGACAGCAGTGGACAGGCTCCAACCCTCATTCTCGGAGTGGGAAAATGAATTTTGCCAGCACTGCTGGGAAGCCTGACGTTAGGTGGCTCCAGCCGTGCGGAGGCAGAGGAGAGAGGTGTGTGCCGGCGAAGCCCAGTCTTCTCCTTCGCCGCCGCCCGGGGAGGTGCTGCCGTGGGGCAGGATGCGAGCGCTGGGGCTGGGAGCATCCCCCGTCCCCTGGGACACCCCGCTGGGGCTTGCAGGGCCTGCCGGTGGGGGGCAAAGCTTTCAGCCGAGCTTGTTTTATTGTAGGGAGGTTATAGTGTAGAAAGTTGCCATTTGCTGTTTCACTTCTTCCTTGCTTTACTACTTTTGGAGCCAATCTGGTCTCACTTTTTTTTTTAAAAAAAAAAAGAAAAGGTGGGGGAAAAGAGGGGAATTCAATGATGTTTTTATTTCCTTTTAACACTCAGAAATGAGTTGTTTCCTCCCTCATGGATCTGTGTGAAAAATATTAAAGGAGAATTTAGGTTCTTGAAGAGCAAACACCTGTAACGCAACTCTCCAGCCCAGCCCCGAGGCCGATGCTCTCATCTCTCTGACTTTGATTCTGCCTCACACATGCTGAACTTAGGGAAAAAGTGCTTCTCAAATGAGATCATGATACGCTGCTCTTCCTTCTGAATATTACTTTTTGTTTCATCAGTTCAGTTGGCTCCCACACATGGAAAATTTTTAATTTCCCACCAGTTATGTGGCTGAACACTTCAAGCGAGAGCGTTCAAGTCTTCAGGTCATAGACATGTTTTTGAGCTCATACGCACTACAGATAATATCTGCAGAGGTTGTATTTTCTTTTTCTCGGTGTATACGGGAAAGGTAGTGGAACCATTGAAATGTCTTGTAACGAGCTTAAACTGCCATTAGTACAAATGCCACTTCCTACAGAAAGATTGCTTCTGTAAAACAAACACCCCCCTGTCTCACCACTGCATTTGGGTTTTTGAACCGTCCTCCTGGGGGGTGGGAGCCCCCGGCCCTGGGGCAGCCGCTGCTGCAGCCCGGGCGCTGAACGGACCTGGGGACTGAACTTCCACCCAGGGGAAAGCTGCTGCTTCTGTCTGCACAGTTTGGTTTTGTGACAGGACATTTCAATCGCCAGTGCCCATGTTAAAATAAACAGTTAAAGGGAATTCTGACCACAAAGCAGTATTTTGGCATATTTCGTGATTATTTAACTTTAGAAAAACAAATCCTGCCATCTGTGTTTCCCACTAATTCATGTCCATTGACCTCCTCTATTCAACAACTCAAGGAAAATAGCAAGGGCAGATTAATCTTCACCTCTTTATCCCTTCAGAGCCCAGATGCTCTGTAAGACCTTACAGATGCTGAAACCCAGTTTCTGCTGTTTATATGTACTTTCTGTTCCTCTAATGTCATCGTCACATATTTCATGAGCTTTTCTGAGCTATCATTGTCTTTTTTTCCCCCAATACATGACTTCGACAGCGTTCAGCTTTTCAAGGCTTTGATACCGAATATTCATCCTTCAGCCACGTTTCTGAGCACACACGGGCTGTCACCCGGGTCCTTTCCAACGAGAACAACGCATGTATCTCCAAATCGTAGCGGGGCTGCCGGCCGGTGCCCGGGCCAGCGAGCAGCCTCCCCTCGGGGACGCGGGACGTGTCTGCAGCCGAGGGGGACGGGCAGGCGTCGTCCCGGCTGCGCCGAGCTCCCAGCCCGCTCCGCGACCGTGCTGCCCTCAGCGGTCCCCGTTACCGGCCGTGTCTGAGGCCGAACGGAGTCCCGGCTCCTCAAGTGTGAGAACTGTCGGGCTCGTTCTGACAGCGCGGATCTGTGCAATGTGTGTAGGGATTTGGTCTGACAGAGAGTTGCATTTTTGAAAGCAAAGCCTTTGACAGAGAGAAGATAGAGAGCTCCTGAGAGCAACTGATGTTTTCTCGCAGCCTTTATTATATTTGCGCTGCGCTGGTACGGACAACGTAGATATTATCTTTATTTGCACACTGCGACTTACAGTGGATCTTTTGTTCTGTCATTTCTTTGTCATTTTGTTTTATGTAGAATGTGAGCAAGGCCAAACCTCTGGTGTAAAAGCTAAAAGGGATGCAGGGTGTGTGATTACAGCAGCACTGCTTGTGAGTTACGGTTTCATTAGTGCATACATCCATCATGCAGCTTTGTCTTTGTAAAATATTGATCTACAAGATCCGTGTTATGAGGCCTGGGAAGTACTTAGTGCAGGAAATTATTCCCAAGCTGTATGGAAAAAAAAAAAAGTCTGTGACCGACACAGGGCCTGTTGAGCCCAGCTTTGCTGCTGGGTCAGCAGCGTCCTGCCATTCCCCTCCGCTTCGGGCAGTGCAGTACGGAGCTGCGAGCAAGAACTTCTTCATCGGTGTGGGTTGAAACTTTCAATTTTCCTTAGCGTTTCTGTGGCCCAGTGTTAATGATTATTGGATCACGTTGTGACGTGTCGGTGGTGGAGCCAGACGCTGACCTGAGGGTGCGGTGGCTGGACACTGGGCTGAGCCCACGCCTCGGGTGTTGTTTCGTTATGGCGTGGTGAAGGCAAGCCGCAGCTGGCTGCCACACATTAGAAATTAAACAAAACTTTACTCGTGGCATCGGGTGACCCTCTCCGGAGCTGGGCAGAAACAGGCTGGGCTGGTGACCCAGTGCCTGGCTCAGCCATCCCGCTCCATCCCTGCCGAGCCCTGCCGTCCCGTCCGCGGCTCTGCCGCCGTCCTGCGCCGCGTGGCCAGGGAGCCGCTTCCAGAGCTTTCCTGCCCTGGCTGCCCAGCCGGGACGGTGCCAGCAGCGGAGACCCAGAGGGGCCGGCGTCTGCGGCACTCCCCGGTTCTTCGGTCTGCGGAGGGCCGCTCCGTGCCCCTTGTGCCGTGAGCGCGGGCTGCGCGCGGTACCCGCCGGGTGGGCTTTGCAGAGGCAATGCCCTCTCTGCTCGCCCAGCCTCAGCCGGGCGCCCGCTGGCCGGCACCGCGGCGTCCGGCAGCGCTCCTGCCGTGGCGCTGGGCTGGTCCCGCGCTGGCCCGGGACGCTGGAGCCGCGCGCTGGCTGCTGGGGTGCTCCCCGCCGCGCGTGGGGTCTGTCCCTAACGCGCGCGTCTCTGACGAGGCAATGCGAGCTCCCTTCCCACCAGCTACGGGTGGTGTCCTCCTCTCGCCCTTTTTACTGTTCCGTGTAGCTCTTACACCACTTCAGGGTTGTGTTTGCTTTTGGTTTTTTTTTTAAATAAACACGACAAGTGGGTCCCAAAATGTATGGTGGAGCAGTGCTGTACGTGAGGTCTGGCGTGTTGCTCCACTGCTGGGATTCGCTGGCCCAGGCCTCCAGCCGTAACCCAGCGGCTTGGTTTTGCCACAGCTGTGGTTAGCCTGCAGGGACTGGAAGGTTGTTTATTTGGTTAGGAAGCTTTTATTGTGACTTAGCACACACTTGCTAGGTAAAACAAACCTGATGTATCAGCCTCTGTTTGCCCAGGACACTTTCCCTTTGCTACCCTTGCTTGCTTAAACTTGTTCTTTGTTAAAGACTTGTAACTCTGCCTTTTCCTCCTGATATCAAATATATCAGCTGGTTCTCTTTTTTGCCACTGAAATCTGAATTACTTATAGACAGATTGTAGTAATTTTTAAACCATAAACTTGGTTAAGTTTTTTTATTTCTCTGCTGCTGAACCGTTTGTTCATTACATCCTTTTCTTCCCTCATTTGCCTAAGCAGTAAAAAACTTGATTAATCAAGCTTGTCTTCATTTTGGCATGATTTGCTTGCTTTCTTCATCTAGCCTCTGATTATTTTAAATTTGTCTTTCTCTCTTGCTATGCATGTTCCTCCTAACGATGTAGTAAAATTTTGGATTTGTGTTTTTCTAACATAATCCCTTTACTAACATCCAGTGCCGTTATCCCTTCGTCAGTGAGCAGTGCAGACCGTATTTTAAGGGTAATGAGTACTTTCCAATGTAGAAGATCGCCGTCAGAGAAATCTGCCTCCTGAAACTGTTCTGCGGTAGGTTTGAATGATAATGGTAATTGTTCAAAATTAAATATATCCTTAAATTCTAACTGCTGTATTTCGGCCCTCCTTGGCCTCCCCTGGTGTTTTCTTATCTGCCCCCAAGCTGAGCAGCTGTGGTGCTCTCGGTGCTGGGGATGTGGTTTAACTGGGTCACAGTTTAACTTCAGTCATTAGCACCAGTCGTTAGCTGGAGTCGCCTGGGGATGATCTGGGGCAGCAGATCCTGCTGTATTCATGAAGGGTTTGCTGTAGCGGGGCTGCCCGTCACCCCAGCCCAGCACCCCACGGGGGCACCTGGGCAGGACAGCCCTCCTCCTCCTCCTCCTCCTCCTCCTCCTCCTGCTCCTGCGGCCGGTCCGGCGTCCGCGGCAGAGCGCGTCCCCTGCCCGTGCCTGTCTGTCCTGCGAGCTGAGCTCCGCTCCGGCCCTCCCAGCCCCGCCGCCGGCCTGCCGCTCAGCTCCCCTCCACCCCTCTCTCAGACGCTTTGCTTTTTTTGTCCAGAAGTGACTAAGCTTCCTGTTATTCCACTCTGTCAGTTTTTCCCCAATACTGCTGTCGTGTTGAGCAATATTTACTTGCCAGCAGCTTCCTCTGCTGCTGTCCTGCTCCGGCTCCATTGTGTTCCCACGTTCCTTTCACGAGCCACGCTTTGTTGTCAGCAGCCTTTATGGATGTTTGCATGCGCTCGGTTGGGCTCGTATCTCTTACAAAGAGAAGTCAACCCCAGGAGGGCTTTGACTGGCTGCTGCAGAAACGCATCGTGAACCGACGTTCAGTCTGCAAGAGGGAAGGTTGCACTTTGGTTCTTCCTTTGAGCAACGGTATCGGTGCAGCCAGGGTGGGCATCGTCAAGTTGTGCTCAGCTATCCTGAGTTGATAAGTGCTGCTGGTGTGCATGAAGGAATTGTTTCTGCCTCGTTGGAAACTCTGGGCACATTTTGATTTAGAAGGGCTTTCCTCCAGACGATTGGAAATCAAACGTTTCTCCTCCTGCAGCCGCAGCTCCGGCGAAGGCTTTCCTTCCGCAGCTCCGAGGGCAGCGTGGAGGCACCGGCCGGTGCCGGCTGGAGGATGGCTCTCCCCGGGCGCCCGGCACAGCCGGCAGGGTGGCAGCGGCTGAGGGTGTTTCTCGTGGACACCCCCGGGTACGAGGAGCCCTCCCAGCCCTCTGCACCGAGGTGGGGCGGCTGGGCCGGACCGGGACGTCCCCGCTCCAGCGCCCTGCGGGGCTCATCCGCCCGACCTCCGCCGCGTGCCTTCGCTGGGACCAGCGGCAGCAAACCGCCACGGATACCCGGAGCTGCCGGTGTAAAAATAACACGTCAGGAGGAATAAACAAGTTATTTTTGTGTATTGGGGTGGCCATGTGTGACTGAGTCAGGGCCTCGCCTTGCTCTGCCACCGAGGGCTTACTCAGACATCCCGAGCATTTAGAAACAAATTGAGGCGTTTCCCCTGTTTTTGGGCAGGCGGGACAGGGGCCCGTGGGGCACAGGGGGGTGTCGGTGCCCCGCGAGGGGCGATGCTGCTGCGTCTCGGAGCGGGCATCCAAGTGCCAGGTCCGGAGGTCCTGCAGCGAGACAGGCGCGTCCTGCCGGAGCCGCTGCCAGTTCTGGTGGTGTTTGTGCCCGGGGTACCATTAATTACACCGGCGTTTCAACAAACTAAGAGGGATACAAAGCACTTGGCCTTTCTGAAAATCAGCCGATTTATAAAAATATCTGAAATTTATACCTAAATTCTTTAACTAGTAATACTTGAAATGTTGCTGGCACAGTTAAATGGAAGGAAAAGAGCCTGTTTTGCAGAGTTAATGGTGCTGACTGCGACCTCCGGCTGTGCTCCGGGACGCTGCAGCGATACGTTCTCTTCAGGCAAGTTTAAGACTTTGCTTTCCTTCAGAGAAACGTTTTGTAAAAGTTAATAGAGATAAAGCTGATAGAAAATGAATCGCGTCCAGCAGAAATTGGGCATGAAAAATAACACAGCATTCTCATGTAGAATGAAACCACTTGTCACCTACAGACTGCAGCAGCAGCAGGCCTCGCTGCGCGGGGGAGAGCATCTCCTTTTTTTTTTCTTTTTGATGGTAGTGTACCACTGTGAAAGGTGTTAATTTTAAGTGTTTTAACTTGCATGTGCTGAATTCTGTCAATAACTGAATTATATAGGACAGCCCCATTCCCAGTTAGGCTCCATAGGATTTATGTTGATGAGCAATAACCGTATAACAACGCACTCCTCATTTCTGTAGGCTTCTAGAGGTTTTCTTCTACAAGCGCAGGCAAGGCTTTAAGTGTGCCGTAGGTGCTTGTATCAGAGCCTGTATTTCAGATTTCATGTTATCCCTGTTTTACGTACGCAGACGTATCCTTTGCACGGGACAGGCTCTCTCGAGGCCAGGGAGGAGCGGTGGCGGGTGCCGGGCTGGTTTGGCCGAAGGGCTGCCTGAGCAGCCGTTAGATGGCTGTGGAAGGAGACGCCTCTCCACTATAAAAGGTATCTGCGCAAGTCCTCGTTGTTTGTTTGCAACCAAGCAAATGGCTGCCCGCCTGTGCCTGGTGGTGCGAGCGCTTTGGCCGGCCTTTGGCAGGGGCTGCCGCCGACGCTGCCCTGGCCTGGCTCCCGCAGGCGCTGACTCAGCGTTCTCTGCAGCTCCTGGTATTGCAGACGCTGGGGCATGAATTATGGGTGTCTTCTGGATCTTGACCAGCGCCAGAGGAAGCCTTCTGCTCTCTGCTGAAGGTCAGGAACAGGGGTGACAAGTGGATGTTAACGAGCGGAGAGGATTTAATGAGCGCTGGCCTGGGGAGGGTTTAAGGGAAGACGGGGCAGCACGGGGACTTCGGCCGGGCTGTGGCCACAGGACACACGGTGCCACGTACGCAGTGAGCCGTTACAGAGGCCTCTGCCCGCGGCCCACGTTCAGTGCCCGGGGACCAGAGGTGCGACCTTCCCACCGCAGCCCCCTCGGGCGCTGCCGTCGTGGTGTGGGCAGAGCCCCAGCCTCTGGGCTTTCCCCTCTTCGTCTTGCCCAGCCTTTTGTTCTCCTCCTCTTCAGTCCTCCTCCTCCACCCCTCTCCTCTCCTTTCCACTCACTTGCCTTGTGATGATGCGCAGTCTGCAGTGCTTTTTCCTCATGCTCTTTTGTCTTACCAAAACCAATTGTTTCTATTTTCGCTTTTCTTCCCTGCCCTTTTTTTTGTGATGGAACTGATTTTGATGGTTCTCCAGAGCTTTGCTTACCTGTCCTGAGGGCATCTTCTTCTGTCACTGGCTATTCCTGGCACATTTCCCAGAGCTGGCCTCCAGGTCTGTTAAAAACCCGACCTAACCGCATCTCCCCCGCGTTTCAGGACCTGCTGTCTGACGAATTTCATGTGTGATCTCTCTTTTTCCACCAAATCCTTCACTCTACTTCCTTTCCTTCCACACCCAGCAGACAGCAAGGAGAGTGAGAAGGAGTTGTGAAGAGGAACAGAAAGTATCCCCTGCTTTACCCTGTGGCAGATGGGTAATTTATTTTTTTTTTTTAATCAGAGAAGTTTCCATGGGAGTTGTGTGCCATATAGCCAGCCCTTCCCGTTTCCTTTTGAAGTGAGTTTACTATTCCTTTACATACAACTTACTCGTATATATGATTTCTAGTAATCACTCTAACTCTAGGAGAAAGATTTCACTGTTTGGTGGAATATAAAGTTCAGCTAGGGCCAAAGCTAACAATTTTACTTATGTTATAATTATGACACAGTCGAGAGGAAAGAGAGAAGAGCAGTGTTTGTTCTGTCTTGTGTATTTAAGGAAAGATGCAAGTCTAATTTTCTGTCAGCCTAATCTTTATCTTTTAGTGATTGTTTTTTGATCTTCACTTCAAGAAAGACAGAATTAAGCTTTAAAAGAAAAATTGCAAAGGGACGGGGGTATTTAATTGCCAGCCGGCAGAAATGAAGAGGAAAGGTGTGGGACATGGCATGCCCCGTGGATGGGTGGCACACCAGGTTTAGGAGCTGTTGCTGGTCTGCCGATGCTTTTAGGCTTGAGGTCTGTGCGTGGCCCTTGCTCGTAGGTGCATGCTGCTGGGTTCATTAATTGCTGATGAACTACTGATTAAGTCTTGCAAAATTTCGTTGCCATTGATAACTTGTTAAGTGTAGTAATGTCAAGCTACGGGAAACTTTGTAGTTGCCTAATTGCAGCACAGGCAGCATGGCGAGATGTGGTGAGGAGCTGTATTCCACGCTGACCCTTGGAGAGCTGCCTTTGTCCTGTGCTGGTGCATGATTGCACATTAATTACCGCTTTGTTTCGTGTACTTCTGCTTACAGCAGCTTCTGACAGCTCCAGCTCCATCAGTGCAATAAATAATAATTAGATGCTGACACTTCTTGGCTTGGTTGGATATGCAGACCAGCTGCTCGCTCTGGATTCCTCTCGGGCCCACCCCGGGGACACAGTTAAGTTAAATACCTCTTTTGTCAGGGTGTGTGTACCTGCCACCGCAGGTGCGTTTCTGTGGGCCCTGGCAGTGCGTGCCGCCGGGCTGCGGGGCACGCGGGGGGCCAGGACTGGGGTCACACAAGTGGCTGCGCCTCGGGGCATCACATGGTCCTGGTGGCGATGCCCGGTGTCCTTCGGGGACAAGGCTCCTTTCTGCCATCGGTCTTAGGAGGACGAAGTTGACTGCAGAGGAGGGGGTGGTTGTTTTTTTAAAGATGTGTTTTGTTGGAAATCGCTGTCTTGTCAAAAGCTGAAGCCATTGGCTTCACTGAGCTCCCTGTTGTGGAAAGCAGATGGAATTTTTTCCTAAAAATTGTTAAAGGTTTCCTGATTATTTTTTGGGTTTTTTTAGAACAGAAATTCTTCAGCTTTTATTAGTTTCTAAAGTTCTTGTTGGACAGGGAGAGTATTTTCTGCTTCACTCAAGTACGTTTGTGGTTTCATCCTTTCAGTCGCAGCAATGATGCTGGCTAGAAGAGGGTCGTCCTCTGGCCTGGCGTCTCTCGTTACTGGAAGCTTTAAGCCTTTTTCCTTCCTTGTCTATGTATTGTGAAGTTTTTCTTTCCTCTTTCGTGTCTCTTTTTGAACAACCCCCTAAGGTCAGTCTCGGTTGAGCCGTTTCGTTGTCCTGTACTGACTTGCTGGAGGCTGTCTCGTGCCTGGCGCTGGGCTGAGCTGGACCTTGGGCAGCCGGGCACAGACGCAAGGCGCGTCCTTCCTCCTGGGCAGAGGATGCCCCGGCGAGCGGCAGCGTGGCACGGCAGCGTCTCAGCACCGCCGGCCCGGGGCACCGCTGGGGGTTGGGACCGTGGTGGTGGCAACCGTGAAGCAAAAGCCACCCCACGCTGTCCCAGCGTGAGCCGCCCCCTGAGCGGTGCAGCGGGTCGGCTCGGGTTTGTACGTGGGACCTCTGAGGGTCGCAGTGTCCAGTGTTTGCCTGCTGCGATGGACGTTGGTGGTCCCTCAGCCCTGGCATCCTCACGTACCTCAGAGCTGAAGCCCCCGTGGAAGTTCCATCTCGGGGCTTAGTGTTTTGTGGTGTAGTGACATTAGACTAAACTGGTTTTGAAATCCGGTGCAGTTAGGGGTAAATGTGAACCGTGCCTCCTGCATAGGCCTTTCTTGTGTGGCTGTTATTTCCATCTTTTTGTTTGTTTGTTTGTTAAATGAGTGGACTGAATGGCCTTAATTTGATTACTGTATAAGCAAGCTGTACGAAAAGGGCCAGAAGTTTTAAGTTTTCGGTGTCAAAGGCAGGCTGTCCTCTGCTGTCGCACGCCTCTGCCCGAGCGGCACCCACACGGGTCCCCGCAGCTGTAGAAACGCTGTTACTTGCTGTAATGCCCGAGAGAGTCTCTGTCGCAGTCCCCTGACATCTCTCCCCCTTCCCCTCCACGCGACCGCTCTTGGTTTATTTTGGCAGTACCGGGTATGTGCAGTAATTAAGTAGAAAGGTTTGGATGTTATTGAAGCAATATGTTTTCATCTAAGAAAGTTTACTGTATTGTAAAATGTCTTGCACGTGTGGGGGTTAGGGACCAGAGAGCTGTTTGCATTCCTGAAAATCAGGTCACTTCTCCATGCCTCCTTTCAGCGACTTCCAAGGGATGGCCATGCCCTGCAGTTAGTGGGTTTTCCTAGCAAGCGAAATGTGCTGGTTTTATTTCGTCTGGTTTGACTGAAAATGCCAGCCAGCTCTTACAGAACTGCACCGAGAAGCAGAGCGTGGTGCCCAGTGGAGGTTTCAGTGTGGCATTATTGAAAGAGATTCAAGATCATTTCTCACGCTGGTAGTTCAAAATTGTTATCCTTTGTAAACTTTTGGAAAAACGTTGTTAGTGCTGAGAAAGTAGCTATCCATTTTCCCAGGTAAAAATAGCAGTTGCTTCCCATAGTGCCACTAACCCGCTCTTCGTGACTTGTGTGAAGCTTCGTTACAGCCCCATGCTTGGTGTCCGCTTCGTGTCGATTCACTTTCTGCTTTTCACATTCCAAACAAAAGTGGCATCTCGGAGCAGAGCTCAGTGGATGCATTTGAAATCATTTCCCCAGGCTTTGGCATTGATTCACAGAACAGTTCCCATTTGAGTGGTTGACTTGGTTTCAGGGAAGTGTTTTATTTATCTGAAAATAATTTTCGTATTTGTAAGGAGTACCTCAAGTCCTGGCAAATTCCGCATTCTCTCTTTTCCCCTTCCCCAGAAGCCGGTCCTCTCCCCCGAACTGATCGTGTCAGCAGGGAGAAGGCATCGTTTAGCTCTTCGCCGTTGGTGCGTCCTCGGGCATCTCCTTCGTTCTCTGCCGGGTCTGCCTGCTCTCAGGAGAACCGCTGGTCCTCCCGGCTGAGACCTATCTGCCTTTTAGTGGTGGAAATAACCATTTAGATGTTTAAAATTTGGAGTACAGATTTTCTGTATTTGACTGAAACATAAGATAATTTTTCAGCACAGCTTTGAGATAGCAAAATCAGCTGAAATTAGCCCATACCCAGTGTAGTCCCTTCCAAAGGAGGGAGACCGGCAGGAGTGGTGCAGATACTCAGTATTCGGCCAGACTGATCTCCTGCAGGGCACTGAAAGCCTGCAGCTTCCAGTAGCTTCAGTTAGCGTTTGGGGCTGGTAGCCCCGGAGGGGAGCTGACCTTGCCCAGTGCTCCTCTGATGAGTCCCAAGTCGGTTGGTCTCTGCTGTCACAGAGGAGGTGTTAGAGCAGCTCCTCTGTCAGCTGCCTGTGTTTTGGGTAGGAATCACCGTTCTGGTACTTCCAGCCTCTAGTTAACCTTTGGTGGGTCCATTCACCTCTGCCTTTGCAAGCGTGAAGCAGCGGGGAGGCAGCCCGGGCTGCGGTAGGGTCGTTCTCCTGCAGAAGTGGAACTGAACAGGCGCATCTTATGTTTGGATTTGCTTGGGGAAGGAATCTGGTTGAGAGAGACTTTGCCAGGAGAAGAAATGGAAGGCGCAGAAGCGTGGTACGGCACGGCCCCCGGCACTTGTGCTCAGTTGTAAAGTCAAATCCTATTTTGAAATTCAGTTTAATAATTTTCCATATTTCAACCAGAGTAATAACCAGAATAATAACTTCACTTGCATAAAACAGTATTTTAACAATTACTTTCCCCACTAATGTTCTCAGGTAATTTTTAGGCAAATTTAAAAATAGTTTCAGTCAAGCTATATTAATTATTTTTCAATCAATAAAATATTTGCCTGATAAATTTATTCTAATTGTATTTAAAACAACATGTCAAGATGCTGTATTTGCTAAAAACAAGGAAAAATACTACAGAACAGATAGCAAGAAAATAGAGAAATGTATAATTCTTATGAAACCACATCAGTAAAAAACACCAAACATGTCAATGTTTTCAGGTTACAATTCCAGCAGTGATTTCCAGTGTCGGTGGTGTGGGGCTGCAGTTTTCACCAATGCTTTTAAATCAACCTCTCTTCAATAAAAATCCAGACAACAAATAACGACAGCAATTGACCTTCAGATTGCTAAAGGAGGGCCGTTGGTGTACCGCTGGAAAGGGGACAATAATTTATTGATATGACGTTAATTTTTTTGTTATTCAGCAATGACCTTAGCTGCAAACGCGAGCAGAGGCGGCACGGCGTTGGCAGGTTGCTCGGCCACGGACGTCTCGCCCGGCGCGGCAGCGCGTTGCAGTCTGCGTCCTCGTTTCACCTGGGGCTTCATCCCTCAACAGCCAAGTTATTAATTAGGATGGAGGCAGATTAGACACCTCTCAGGTTTCACCACCTGCATAATACGGTATTTGCTTAAAACGTAACCCTACAAGGGACCCGGCGTGAGCAGGTTTCAGGAGAAATTAAACAGTGCCACTGCAAAAGTACGCTAGCAAAAGTAATGTGCGGTGCGAGGGGTAACATTGCATGAAAGTTTGTAGGGATCATTTCTCTTAATGGAGTAAATACAGAATGAGCCTTCAAAGTCTGATGGTTGTAGGATGCTACAGAAGAGATTCAGCAGTGAGGATTTTGGACATCCAAACAAAACTGGTGACATTACAGGAGAGCAGGGGCGGGGAACGTCCTTCTCTTTGTCACTGACTGTCCGGGTCCGGCTCCTCTTCGCAGAGTCTCCATGGCGGTACCTGGACACTTGCCTTCAGGCTTTCCTTTCCGAATGCGCCTCCACGTTGTGCCTTGTTTGAGTGTTGCGGCAGCCTGTTACCAGCCCTTGGATTTATCTTGTTTTTAAATCAGTCCCACAGGTTTGCAGTGCTCTGCCGTTTCGGTGCCTGAAGAACAGGGATACATTTCAGCGGTGGTGGTGAGGGGTAATGTGGGCAGCTCCAGATACCGCTGTATGGCGGAGGATTCACCGGCTTCTGCTGCTTCCCCCATTATGTGCAGGGCGGCCTTTGAATTGCTGTTAAAACCCCGGCACTTTGCAGAAGCGGTGGCAGTGCAGGCAGGCACAGCTGTGAGCACAGCTACAGCGTCGTGGAAAGCTGTTGGAGCAACAAGCTGCAAATGAGATGCAGAGCTTACAGAAGGAAATTAATCGCATGTATAATTAAAGTGAATTTTTCTGAAAATATTTTACATCTTTTTTGAAGGATATTTTTGGTTTCGCAGTGGGTATATTGTGAATTGGTTGTCAAATCACTGCCCGTTCGGAAGAAGCATGGCAGTTTGCAGCTGTAGTCTGTAACGGTGCTCACGTCTCAGGCACCGTAGTGNTTGCCAGGGTGGGGATCCTGGGTGAGGGGGGTGCCAGGGTGGGGGGATACCAGGCTGGAGATGTGCTGCGGCCACAGGTGTCAGTGGGAGCTAAACGCAGCCTTCGGGGGTGCTGGGGCTGGGGGTTCCTCCCGCAGCGGCTGCCCCCGCCGGGCTCGGTCCCAGGGCTTTGTGCAGAAGGATCTGCGCAGCAATGGTGCCTTGCCCCCTCTCGTGCCGCTTGTTTGCTTTGTCTGCTCTCTATGTTCCAGGTTAAATTTATTATGAAGATGCCATAATAGTGCTCTGTGTCGTGCCTGTGCAGTGTAGGGAAGAGCTTTGTAAATCGAGCATCGCTCCTGCCGCAGAGGCATGGCTGGCGAGCTCGCTGTGTTTGGCCTCAGCTTACTCTCTGTTTGCAGATGTCGGCAACAGGNTCGAGGAGGGGGAAGCGCTTCCCCTTTCTAAAGGAAATGATGTGGTGTGAAGAGGAGAGACTTCCCCCCACTACCCCCCGGTCCTTGTTCTGGAGCTTTCCCCAAGCCCCCTGTGCTGGGCGAGAGGGTGCCAGGCTGGGGATGCTGGGCGGGGGGATGCCAGGGTGGGGGGATGCCGGGCTGGGGATGCCAGGCGGGGGGATGCCAGGCTGGGGGGACACTGGGCTGGGGATNAAACGCAGCCTTCGGGGGTGCTGGGGCTGGGGGTTCCTCCTGCAGCGGCTGCCCCCGCCGGGCTCGGTCCCAGGGCTTTGTGCAGAAGGATCGACGCAGCGATGGTGCCTTGCCCCCTCTCGTGCCGCTTGTTTGCTTTGTCTGCTCTCTATGTTCCAGGTTAAATTTATTATGAAGATGCCATAATAGAGCTCTGTGTCGTGCCTGTGCAGTGTAGGGAAGAGCTTTGTAAATCGAGCATCGCTCCTGCCGCAGAGGCATGGCTGGCGAGCTCGCTGTGTTTGGCCTCAGCTTACTCTCTGTTTGCAGATGTCGGCAACAGGTGATGGCAGTTTCTCTCTTGAAATCACAAAAACAAGATTTTATTTTTAAACTATAGCAATTCAGTTTTAAATATAGCACCTATAGTGGAGAATTCTGCTGCGTATTTACGCTTGGGTGAGGACACCAATTATCCAATTTAGATCACCATGCCAACCACCTCCCCTTTTCACCAGGTAGAAGAGACTTAAAATGCCAGTGCACTGCAAAACCAAATGAAAATAGTTACATCTAGGGTTTTTTTTTTATTTTACATACATCTACCTTAAAAGTTACACTTGGTGTCTAATAAGAAAACTATGCTTGAGTCGACGGAACCGTAAAGAGTGTGTGAATGCCCTGGGCGGCAGTGACGGAGCCGGGGCTGGGATGGTGGGAGCACACCTGCAGACAGCCAGGGCTGGTTTCTAAACAATTTTAAAATACATCAGCTACGTAAAAGGTATATGATAACGTAGATGGTGTCATCCCTCTTGTGGTATTCCTTTTTTAAATTTGCTGTAAATAACATTGACCTGTTTCAGCAGCTCTGCTGAACAAGGGCTGTGTCCTTTTTGTTCGTTCCCCCAGTTTGGATGCAGCGTTTGACAACTTGCCTGTTTTCTGTCATACCACACCAAAACAAATTGGAAGCCTGAAAATATTATTAAATATTAATTATGCTGCAGTACATCCATTAAACGGTTGCAGTGGAACCCGATGGGTCTTCAGCTTACTGCTCATTTCAGTCATTTACTTGGAACTGAGATCCTAAGCGCAGAGGCTGGATGGCAAAGGGACTGTTTTTCAGACCGAGTCATTTACAGGGAGATTATAGACTGTGAACAGAAATGTTGATAAAAGTAATCCTCGATACCTGCAGCTGGCGAGGCTTTGTGCAGCGCTGCTTTGCTCACAGCCGCTTGCTGTTGGCACTGCAGGAAGCTGTAACGATAAATAGATTTAATCTTGCGTGTGTTTTACTTGATCTTGACATAAAGTCATTCATTTTACTCCTAAAATGTTAGTTATTATATGCCTGAGTAAAGATCACACGGATTACTAGAGATTGCTCTAACAGGATTTTATGGCATTAGGAGTTTAGAGAGAGCAGTTTCTGAAGTCCTTGCTAGAAATTTTTTGTCGTTTCTAATACTGCCGTTATCCACGTGCAGCCCCTGAGAGATAACCGACTCTTGGGGGGTTTGGTTTTCCTGTATTGGCCTGGAAAAATGCAAAAATGCCATTCCCTCTCGCCCTGCAGTGCGGCACTGGCTGGGGGCAGGTGGAGGGTTACTGGGGAAGAAATCCGGTGTTACTCATCTCAGTCTACAGTTTGTGTGACTTGGGACAGCAGTGGTGTAAATATAAATATTGAGCAATTGATACATGCAATGTGTGTATACAGACACCTGTGGATATACAAATATTTGCAATAATATGAATATCAATCCCAAATTGTATTAAAGGATTAGAAACATATTTGTATTTCTGTAAGCTATTGATGCAGTTGCCAATGGCCGTTACGAAGCAAAGATTCGGGGTGGTTGGGTAGAGTCCAGCGGCATCTCGCCCCCGGTTAGACTGCCTTGCGCGGGACGGGCGTCTCGGTGACGCCGTTGCAGGTGCCGCGCAGGAGGAGGAGGAGCGTGCAAAGCAAAGTGGTGCCGGTGCGAATGTCCCCATCCGCATCCCCGTCCCCCTCCCCGTGCCGCTGTTCCTGGAGCTGGGGGTCATTCTGCGTTTCCCCCCGTTTCTCCCTGCCTGCTCCGGCTCGGGGCTGCGTCCCATCCCACGCCGCTGGCTGGGCTCCCGGAGCGCGTCCCCTGCCTCGGTCCCCGTGCGTGGGCTGGCGAGCGCTGAGCCCTCCCAGCGAGCCCGGGGCAGCTCCGGCAGACTCCAGAACAGCGGGGCAGGATTTGCTGCTGTGCTGTTTTCTTTCCTCCTGGGTTCATGCTGGGAGTCTGCTTACTCTGTTTTCTTTTTCCTTCCTTTTTTTTTTTTAAGCTTGTTGAATTTCATGGCAATTCGACGGCTCCTCTGCGTTTCTTCCCGTACAAGTGCCATTAGCAGTGTAAGCCAAAGTGATAAATTAGAGGGTTTGAGACTTTTATCCACAAGGTACACACACAAAGACGTCATTAAGTGGTCACTTCAGTGTGTTTTATGGCTACACTGGATATGAAAAGATGCACAAAGATAATTAAAAAGTATAAAACTTGTAGCCGAATCAATTTAATTATTATAACTAAGATCACATCATGCCAAAAAACTGAGACAAAGCGTCTTAGCAAATTCAAATGAGTCAGATTTCTCCTTTTGTAAAGGTGCCCGTGACCCCTCCTGGAGTGCTCGTATGGGGCAGCGACATGAGGGTGTGCTCTATAACGCATCAGTATTTTGGAGAGACTAATTTATCCAAGTGCTAAGGAAGTCATTAACCTGTTGTTTATTATTATTAAATGGTGAAATGTAATCTAACTGGATACGTGAAACAGGTGCCAGAGCAAATTGAGGTTTGTAGGAATATTAATGAACCAAAAATGTTGCAGTTAATTGGGAAGGGGAGCAGGCGTGAGTGGCATTTTCCAGTGGTTCCCTGTAGTTGTTTCTCTCTTCCATTTGTGATTAACTTAGACAATATAAAATTCATAATTTACTAACATCAGTTATTTTGGCTGATGAGTTGCGGGGATGAGATGGGCTGGTGGGACACCGTCTCTGCCCGGCTGGCGGCAGCAGTACCCCAGTGCCCCGGGCCGTACCGGGCCGGCTATGCTGGGTGGCTGCGCACCGCGAGCTCGTCCCAGCGCGCGGGCGGCATGGATGCGGCCCCTCTCCTGGGGTCACTTGGTGCTGAGGCCGTGCACTCCGTGCCGTGCTCCTCAGCTTCGGCGTTTTATAACGGGGATATTCAGCTGTGACTGGCCGGCGCGTGTTTATGTGAAATCCTTTGTTTAATAGAAATTCAGCAGTTACTGTCAATATTTATTCTCGTCTGCTGCTGTTTAATCAACCCCTTATCACGTTTTCTGCTGCTTTCCCTCTGCGAGCAGGGACTCTGCTGCGGGTGTCGTGGCTGCCGGTCTCCGTGTGGCCGTCCCCGGGCTGCCGTCGGACCTGAGCCCTCACACCCCGTGGTAAACCCATGAGGGGTTTACCTCAACCGCTGCAGCTCTGCGCTTCCTTTGCAGGTTGGATTCTACCTTACTTATAAGTTTCTTTAATTATTTTGAGGCTAGTATTGTAAAGCTGGGGCCAGTGGCAGCCCTCTTGCCTCAGCAGCCGCTGGAAGCAGGAGCTGGGACTGGCGGGGAGCTGGAATTGGGCTGTCGCTCAACAGGACATTTAGGGACAATTTTCCAGACCAGAGAAGTGTGCTTGGGCGGATCAAAGCGTGGTGGTGATAATTGGGGAAACAGATGAGGTCTGAAGGGCAGCTTGAGCTGCTAACGAGGCAGAGACATAAACTGTCGCATCCATCACTGCCGGCCTCTGCGCCCGCAGTCCTCGGACGCTCCGCACGCCGCCGGGCCACTTGCTGTACTCGATGGGGAAATGTGTGTTTTGGGTGGGGTGGGGGTTGTCTCGCCCAATTCTCCATGTGTTGTTGTAGGCAGCTGCATCGGCACGCTTGCTCGCGGGGTAGCCTGACGACAATGGTGCCAGGAATGTGGTTGTCGTACGTAAAAACAAGAGCCTGCTGGGTTTTGCCATGCTGTGCTGTATTTTTATTTTCATTTTATGCATTGAAACCGCATACAGAAGCAGAAATGTGCAGATGCGTTTCATCTTTTTCACTCAAGCACAAAGCATTGATTATCCCGTCTCGGCATCTGCCCTTCTGCTGCTGCTCTGGAGCTGGTCGGTTTTCCTCCGGTGTGCCGGTGCTGCGGAGGAACCGGCAAAGGAACACACTGCTCGAACGGCTCCAGAAACAGCGACAACGTCCCCGCTTATCCTCTGGGGGTGAAATCACCGCCGTGCAGGAGGTGCGAACCAGCGAGGCTGCGGGCAGATCCTGTTTTGGGATGCTGCACCGAACTTGGGGCTGGAGCCCAAGTCCCCCGGTCCCTCGGCGGTCGGGAGAGTCGCCGGTTTGAAGCCAGGAGTGGTGTGTGCCGAGGGCCAGCCCTGCCGGCGCCTGCTCCGGGCAGAGGGGCGCTGGTGCCGGCTGCCGGGATTTTAACAAGTTTTGGAACAGCCTAATTTAAAAAATAGAGAGCATTTGTTTTTAAGGACAGATCCTCGGGATGCTTTGCGCAAAGTATAAAGTCAAGTATTTCCGTCCCGGGACAGATAAATACGTACTTCTCGTTTGAAAGCCTGTGTGCTCGGTGGGACGCAGTGCTGCTGAGAGGTGTGATCGGCACCTCCTGCAGTCCTCTGCTCCCTGCCGAAGGGCTGCGTCGGGCGGTTGTGTGCTCCCAGGGCTCGTGTCAGCGGCTAACGACGAAGCGCGCTCGTTACCGTTCAGTGAGCGGCGGGTTTGTCTGGCCCAGCCTCCGGAGGGACCTCAGGGATGCATCAGGGTGAAGGATGCCCATACCCTCTTGATGCCTCTGAAGGAGCAAAAAACGAGCTCCCCACGCATTTGGAGTGTGTGGTTTTGGACAAAAGAAAACAATCACAGCCGTTTCCCCCTGGAAAAAAAATTGTATTCGTTTTCAGCTTTCATCTTAAGTGGAAAAAGCGTGTCTGCAGCAGCAGCTCCTGTGCCGCCATTGGCATCCCCGTGCCACAGCCCAGGCTGGAGGGGACTGAGGGGTCTTCACGGGGCCGGTGCCCTCACCTCCTCCTCACCTCCTTCCTCTGAGGACGCGCATTTGCCACCAGCAGGAGTTCTGGTTGCGCATGAAAATTATTTGGGGGATCCAAGCCCGTGCCATCTCCCTGGCAGGCTGTGAGCCGGGGCCCGGCTGCGCTGGGGGCATGCCGCAGGGCCTGCCTCTGCGGGCAATTTGCCTGGGGCTTCGTTAGCAGGCGTCGCTCCCGGCCGGTGGGTTTGGTGGTGAAGCCGCAGCTGGCTATGGTGTCAGCCCGGCTCTGGGGAGAGGCTCCCGCAGTCCCGCAGCGGCGGGGGAGCCGCCGGCCGTGCCGCGGGGCAGCGGAGGGAGCTGCAGCGGCTCCTCGGCGCTGCCGGGCCGCGTCTCCGGGTGGGCTCTACATCAGTGTCGCGTGGTGCCTCAGCGATCGCCGTCCTGCCTCTGCATCGCTGCCTGGCTTCGGAGTGGTGAGCGTAGCCGTTGACTCACTGGGACTGCAGTTTGTATGCTTCAAGGCAGTAAAATAGGTCCAGTAACTCTTCTTGGTTAATATTTTAAAAGTCTATCTGAATGTATACTTGGCGGGCCAGCTACTACAACAAAGCAAGTGCAAACAGTTTATTTTTAAAAAGCAAACCATAGCTTACGTGTAGTTAAATGTTTTCCTGTAAAACACACGGGCATTGGTATAAATAGTTTTACCATTTACAGGCAATATTCGGATTTTACGTAACAGCCATCTTCCTGCTTGGGTTTTAATGTGCCAAGCTCTCTGCTGTCGGAAGGAATTTATACTCCCTAAAAGAGGGAGGTGTTTGCATGTTTGTTTTGGATCAAGAGTACTTAATCTGTTACAGCTGTGGCGTTCAGCGTGGCTGCTGGTTTGCTGGATCGGGCTCACCCAGATGCGGGGAGGTGGGTACCCGCAGCACGGGGGGACCAGCAGCGCCGACAGGCAGAGCCCCCGGCCGAGAGGAAACCTCAGCAGAGCTCCCTGCGCTGCGGCTGCTGCCCTTCAGTACCCTGGCGCCTTCGGAATACCCAAAAGTGATTGGTTTAATTTTGTCAGCCGTGAAGAATCGTTAAATAGTGATGGGGTGGTAAACGTTCATGCAGTGCAGATGGGATGTGCAGCATTCATAGGAGTGTCTGCTGGCCACAAGAAGCTTTTTGTTTTTAGGAGATAGCCTGTTAAATATTAGAGGGTTATACGTCTGATTTAGAAAAGCAGGACTTGCTGACTCTAATGGCACAGAAATGCTTTGGTGAGTCCATCATAATGTTGCAGGTGGTCAAATGCCGCCGTGGCTGCCAAAGGCCATCAGCAGAGATTAAAGCCTGTTTCTGGTAGACGCTTTTATGTTTAAAAGCAGAGTTCTTTGCATCCTGTGGCATGGAGGTTGTCTCATTGATTTCATGGCAGCAACAACGACAGCAATGCTGCATGCAGGATAATACGTTTAACCGAAATTTCACAAAACCACCCGAGGAAACAATGTTTGCTCAAAACCTGGAACAACTCCACAGAGCTGGTGTTTCTTCCGCTTCAGTTTTGTTCTGGAATAAGCAAGGGCAGAGTTTGGAGCAGAGTTTGGGCCGCAGTTTGTGTTCCCCTGTGGCACTGGAGGGTTGTTTTTACCCGTTGCAAGGCGGGGGCCCGGCGCCGGCTGCGGGCTGTGCACCCCGGGGCAGAGGCAGCTCCTCACGCCCGTCCTGCCTGCCCCTGGCCAGCCATCACGGGCACCCGCCTGTCTCTCCTGCATCTCAAACCCTGTTGCTAAGCAACAGTTCTTAATCGGAGAATTAATTTGGCTCCAGGACATCCTGAGCAGCAATGTATGCTAAATTGAAAGGTTGTGGCATCAATCCTGTCCTCACGCTGTGTTTTTAGGTGACGTCCCTTTGTTTCCCAGTTTGTTAGCGAAGGGGGGCTGCGGTCCCAGTGGGGCAGCGCTGCGGGGCCGGCGCTGGCACCTCGGGGGAGAGCAAGGGCTTTATTCCAGGGACCGTGGGGGAAGAGCCAGGGTTTATTCCAGTAACATCTCCGCACGCAGCGAGTAGCACGCTGGTGCTCTCGGTTCTCCTCTGCCCCTGGACTTCTATGGTGATATTTTAATGGTACGGGGTTGGTGGATTGATGAAAAACAAGAAGCTTCCCCGTTTGCTTTTGTGAGCAGTAGTTCTTGTATAAACACGCGCAGAGTGGTGTAGCAAGTGCTCGGTAACTCGGGTTGTGCTACCGCAGTGGTATAAAAATAGCATAAATAAACAGACCCAGCAGGCTGGCGCAGCTTAGTTTTAAGACTTTCCCAGACCAACTGCATTTATGAAGCTCGTCCATAGAGATGGATTTACTTCAGATACGCGGAGGGCGATCAGTGTTAACCTAACTCCAGCAGCACGGAGGAAAGCTCCATGTGGAGTCAGGCAGCTTGCCTTGCCTGAAGTAAGGGGTCCGTGCGTACCGGGGGCGTGCAGAGGCAACGGCACACACCGGCTTGCTGCGTCTGTTTGTTTTTTCTGCTTTTATACTGCTGCAGAAGGATAACCTCAAACAACGGTGACAGAATTGCTGTGCTCAGCATGCACTCTCCAGTGTTTATCAAATGACAGCAGCAAAGTGATCTTTACTTAGTCTCTGTCCATGCAAAATTCTTCTGTATTTCTACCTTGGCTGTGCCCAATCTGCTGTTTGCTGCTCCTCCCAAATAAACTCTTCTGCAAAGGATGCCCTCTCTCCAAAACTGCGGGCATCCCAGCACGATCAGTCTGTAATTGCCGGTGACATTGCAAATACAAATGCAAATACAAAGAGGCAGTGTCGCCTCTCTGCCGCTCTCCCATTACGTGGGTTTGGTTGCAACCAGGCGGTGCCGAGCGGTGTCCCCCCACGGCCGTGCGCGCCCCGGCGCAGTCCAGAACCTGTCGGGTGCTAGAGGGAACAGGGACAGCGGTTATACGTTATGATACTGCAAATAGCATCCCTCTGGAAATAACCAAACGCAGGGTAAGCCCTGCTTTGAGGAACCCCAGCCTGAAATTCAGGGGGTACTGAAGGTGGCGGATGCGGTGGGCTCCGTGGGGCTCTTTCTGGGGGAGGAGGGTTCACGGTGGGTGTCACACTGGGTGACGGCACCGCGGGTGCCAAGCCACAGCGGGGTGTCTGGGTCCTCCCTGCCTTCCTGCACCCCACGAGGACTCGCTGGGGAAAACCCCCCGTTGCCTGCGCACGGAGCAGGGTGTCCGGGCTTTGGCAGTGCCCGTTGCGCGGGGGCTGCTCTGGGATCCTGCAGGTCCCTCGCGCGGGTGCCTTGGGGTCCTGACGGCTTGTGCCCAGAGCAGTAATGACCTTGCAAGAGCAATTTGCTAATTAGACCTTATTTATTGCATCACCAGGCTGAGCTTTCCAAGAAAGTTTTAGACTGGAGCCAAGTCTACCAGGGTGATGAGTTTTCTGTTCTTCCATTGCGTGACAGATTGGACAGTGTTTTTAAGGAGAGGTATTGGAAAGTAATTATTTTGAATTTGAATTGGTTTAAACTTTATGCGGGTACTGAAGCCATGGACATTTGCAAGTTCTTAAAACAGCTTTGAAGGCCTAATAGCAACTACTCAGAATCAAACGACTCAGGGACCTGCTTTTCAGACCTCGATGCAGATACTTGCACAAACTGTGCGTGCTTTGGCCCGAGTGTGCATGAGTTTGGGGGTTCACACGCACCTTAGGAGCGGAGGTAGAAACCAGCAGCGGCGTGCCGGAGATGCCAGGGCCGTGGGTGTGGGAGCTGGACCCGATGCCACCTTGAGATCTTCTCTGCAGACTGCGTGGTTGGACAAGAGCAACTTGGGTGCCGGTGATTTGTAAACCCACCCAGTGTCAGCAGGGGGGTTGCTGCCGTGATCGCTGCTGCTGCAGTGGGTGAGTGGAAGGCTCACCTCTGGCCGCGGAAGGAGCGTTTGCAGGGCACGGAGGATTCTGCCCGAGCCTGTGGGCTGTGCCACGGCCGTGGGTGAGTGGGTGAGTTGTTGCAGCACCGCGCCACGTGCCTCGGGGCTGCCGGCGGGTCGTGCTTCTCTGCTGGGTGGCGGCGCAGTTGCACAAAGGGCTCTGCAGCACGCTAAGCTCAAATTATCTTCTTGTTAATTAGTTATTGACTTCTGCTGATATTTCCATTAAGTATTGCCTCAAGGAAAAAGTAAAAATTGTTAGTACCCGTATTACCTAAGCCGTAACTGCGTGGATAAAGGAGCTTGCAATCTCAGAAGTGAATCCCAAGAATACTTGTTTATTATTAAAATGCAGTCAGGGTATTTTCTGGAAGGAAATTATTTTCAGAGAGCAAGAGTTGCTGTTGTATTTCTAACATTTAGTATGGGATCTGAAAAACAGGATGTGCTGCACTTCACAGAAAAATGGTGTAGAGAAGAACGTGGTAGTGACTTCACAGAAACGGACTCATTTCTTGCTCATCTATGTGAAAGTCTTAAATATCTAGGTGTAACATCAAAATCCAACATGTTTGTTAGACAATCCAAGTCTTGTAGAAATACGTACACTGTATTTTCAGAATGCAGAATTTTTGGGGTGATTTTTCCAGGATTGAGTATGGTTTCTTTTTTGTCTGAGTTTGGCATGTTGACTCTTCCACAATCCGGCAAATATCCACATGAAATGCCTCCCGCTTTGTGGGGAATAAAACCAAATGGCATAGCTGGGAGATGCTTCTGGGGGTCTGTGGGAAGGCGCCTGGGGTGTCCCTGCTCCCCTGAAGGCAGTGGGAGAAAAACTCCCGAGCTGGCTCCTGATCGCCAGACCTTGATTAACCCCGCGCTGCACCTCGACGTGACGTTACAGGAGACTGAGCACCGCTGGGGTCAGGCACACGCGTCCAGGCTGCGGCCGGGGCATCCCGATCCCATGACCGGAGTGCACTGTTCTTCTTTACAGCATTTTTGAGCAATGAAAGTGAAACGTACAGAATAGGAAATAAATGTATATATTAAAAACTAGGAGAGAAAAAATGGAGAGCCAGCATGAGTTTAAAAGATTTACTTCTGTAACGAGAGCAGAAGCAAATGTGTACTTGCCCCCACATTTCAAATAAGACTTAAAAGTCTGTCTTTGTGTAGTAGCTGCTGTCAGCTAAAAAGATGATACTTCTTCTGGTATGTTACCAATCATTTAAACAGAAATCTGCACATCTAAAATGTGTCTGCCCCAAAAAGTAATGATTTTTCTGTATGAGAATTTGAAAAATAAAATAAGAAAACCACATTTCCCTATGGTTGGGAAGTAGTAACATAACATGGAAAGGTTCTCCCCCTGCAGTCCATCCCCTCCGTGTCACAGTGGTTTCCCAAATACAAAGGCAAGTGCTGTTGTCCGGCTCTCGGAGAAGGCAAGGCGCATGCTGAGAGGCAGCACTACTCATGTCCACCTGTCTAGGGAAATAAATAGAAAACTCAAAGAAAACAGGCATTTTCTGTCAAAAAAATGAATAAACAAAGTAAGTATTTTCCTACGGACACATTTTTATTAATTCCTATGTACAACTAAAAACTCAGCACAATAACCTGACTAGCAGTTTTTACAGAAAGGCCGTAAAATAGCCTATAGGAAAATAGCTAGGTTGCAGGTTTTGGTGTGTAGGTCATAGCAAAAAACTGAGATTAGCAATAACCAGTTTCTTAAGGTATGTTTTGGGGTCTGTTTTTTATTTCTTAGGAAGCTGTGCAAGGGTGAAAAAGCCGTGTTTGATGGCTTCCGTGTCGCATCCCGGTGTCCCTGGCCGCTCAGGGTTGCCTGCCCTGCGCTGGCTCCCGGTGCAGCACGGCAGCCCCTGCTCTTCCGCAGTTGCTGTCCTTGCAGCTGCTCCCGGTTTGGCTTTTTTCACCTGCCCTGTCTTGGCCAGGGTGCAAACCCAGCTTCCCCGGAGCAGCGCCGGTGCCGACGCCGTCTGGCGGCTCTGGCACAGCCAGTGGTGTGTGCCGAGCGCTTGTGAAGCCAGCGGCACGTCTGCCAGCGCCCGCCGAGCCTGGGACCGGGCCGTTAGCGGCAGACAAGGACCTCCGGGCGGTTTGGGGGGGGGGGCAGCGTGTCCCCGCAGCCGGGCACGGGAGCTCCACCAGCTCAGCATCACACGCAGGCGTGAGAAGGGCTCGCGGACGCTGCGAGGAGGAGGAGCGGTGCAGAAGGTAACGCGCGGGTAGGTCGGCTTGCAAACAAATGTCTTGGCACTGCCCCGGCAAGCCCTCGCCCTTTCATGGCGAGGCATCCTGGCCTGTATCAGGNTGCGTGACGTTTAGGTTGGGCAGGTGTTCGGGGAGGGCCTGATCCAGCAGGCAGTGGGGGCGGGTGGACGGACAGAGCCCCCGGGGCGATGCTGGGCCCGTGGCCCCCCCGGCCCCATCCTTCCCGCCTCCCCAGACGGTGCTGGGGCGGCAGCCGGGTCCCCCCGCGGCTCAGCGTGTGCTTGCCGTGTGCTCGGGTCCGTGACCTGCAGGTATTTAACAGGGGCGCGGGAAGCGCTGGAGGGCGAGGCGGGGGCACCGCCGGCAGGAGAGACACCCTCTGCCCCGGCCCTGCCAGGGCGGCTGATGCCAGACCCACACTGGCCACTGCAGGGGGGCCCGCACAGGCCCCTGGCCAGGCCGGGCCACCCGCTCTCCCTGCCCCTGTCCCCGCCACCTGCTTTTGCCACGGCCAGACAGCTGAAAATACTGCAGACATCATGCTGCCCTAATTTAATGACGGTCAGGCTGGCTGTTTAGTTCAGCCTGGGCTCCCTGCCTGAACGTTGTTGATATGATAGCCGGAGAAAAACATCATGTGAGAGCGGCCCGCGCGTCCTCCCGCTCCGGCATTCCTGCCGGGAGGACGCCGAGCCACCCGGCCGAGGGGCCGAGCTCGCCCTCTTCTTCCTCGCTCTGCGGGGCGTACGTGTGAGCAGGGCGTGCACTGAGGCCCATCGCCGTGACGCTGCTGCCGAGAGCGTGGGTGCTGATGGGCGCCGGTTAACGACAGCGGGATGGATTAGCAGGGGCGTGTGGGGAGGGCGCGGGCGCTGCCCTGCATGGCCGCTGCCCTGCACGGACACGCTGCCGCTCGGGCCTGGCCGGCTGCGGGAGGCTGGTGGCTACAAAGCGCGGCTGGCTCGGGTGCCCCGGGCGCCGCAGCGGGTCCCTGTCCATGCCCGGCTCCAGCGGCATCGCCGGGGCCCGGCCCAGCCTCTTCTCCTCGCGGCGGGTGGCGGCAGCTGCCGCTTCGGCGGTCAGCTGCGGCGGGAGCGAGAGCCGGGTTCCTTCCTGCAGGAGTCCCGAGCGCGGAAGAAAACGCGGGATCTTGGCAGCGGGTTTTTGTCCAAATGTCACATCGCTGCGTGAGTGATTCCTGCCCCGCCGTCGTGCTGCGCACCCCGGGTTTCCCTGCTGGCTCTGCCCAAGGGGGAGGCCCTGTCCCGATGTCTGGAGGGACCGGAGACCCGCGGGCGGCCCCTGCTGCAGAGCTGCCCGAGGGGCCTCCGGAGCGTTCTTGGTAACCTGCGGTGCAGCCCGGTTCTGGCCAAGCCCCGCCAGTGTGCGGGCGCAGCATTTCGGGACACGGCCAGCGTGCTCAGCTTCCGCTTCTCTGAACGTACTCGCTTATAGTATTCGTGTTTTTACGGTTGAAAAAACAACAAAGGGCTCAGAGAGATGAAAATCTGCCTTAAACTTTGTTGACTGAAGTTACCAGACTCTAATGAAAAGGTAATTAAGAAACTACTTGCTTGCAGTATAAAGGAGATGAATGGAGTCCATGTTCTTGATGGAGATTTTTGACAGTGGTTTTCAGCCTGCGGTTTCTGACTCCTGGGCGCTCTGTGGACCGTTTCTGAAGGTCCATGGAATATAAGTAAGACAAGAAAGCCATTTCCCAAACAGAGAAGTCTGCTTTTCTTTTGGAAAATTCGCTAGGATCTGAAAATTCAAAAAGCTTGAAAGTTACATGCTGCACTAGACTCCAAAGCAACATACAAACAAGCAAGGTGTAAGCTTTTCAGTAGTAGCTAATGATAACTAAGCATAAGCACAGTTTACCTGGGGATGTGGTATGTTCTTGTAGTCGTTAACTCAGAGTAAATTGTCTTCCTTAAAGATCAGCTGCTAAGCGAAGGGAAATGATGGCCTTGATGGGGAAACAACGAAGGGGGCTCCTCGTTTCCCAAGAGCTTGAGGAGGTTGCATTAGATCACTGGATTGGTTTCTTCTGGCCTTAAAGCATTTCAGTCTATGAAGTACATTAGGCGGTCACGATCCAGTCTTTGGATCCAGTCTGGAGAGGTGCGGAGCAGCCTAAACCCCACCACCGAAATAAGGACATTGAGTTTAATCTGCATTTCGGAATCAGGTTTGTTAATTGCTCCTCTCTGATTCCAGCACCACATGTTGTAGTTTCATGTTATTCATTTAGCAGTAATTAAGTCTGATTTTTACACTGTAAGATGTAAGTGTAAGATACCATCTTCCAGGCAGCTAGTACGTTTGTAATTTTCCCGTGTTACTTAGCAGTAGCAGCAATTAACACAGGTTTTAGTATCAAGAGAAAAATTGACATAAATAAAGCTGTTCCAAAGTGCTTGCCTTTTACCTACCATCTCATTTAATTGTGAAGTGCTTTGGGGAGGGGGTGTGCTGAAATCTGTGCAAAATGGCTTAAATACCGAACTGTGTTGTCAGTAAGGCATTAAAGGAGAGAACCGAGGGTCGTTTTGTCCGAAAGCGTGCTTTCCCCCGAGTGTAGAGACGAGCCGGGTGGGAGGTGTCCTGCACGGCGTTTCGGCCAGTCCACCCCGGGCCGTGCTGGCCCCGGCGCAGGTCTGGCCGCTGCTCCGGGCTGGCGGGCGCTGGCTTTGATCCACGGACACGCTGTGCCGTGCTGGAGGGGTCCCGGGAGCTCCCACCGCTGGAACAGCACCCACAGATGCATATGTGCACGCCTGTATATGTGTATATACACACGTGTATAAAATTCATGCTCCATAAACACTGATTCCTGTTGCCACCGTCAATTTGTCTTTTCTGCTTACGAATCGTCAATGTTTGTTACTGAATTATCTTAATCCTTGTTTGCAGTAGGAAACTCCATTCCCCTGTAAACATTTTTTCTCAGGCTGCACATGTTTTTTCCCCCCGTCTTATCTGTAGTGTAGACGTGCTTTTAGCTTTTGTGCATTATCTGGCCCCTCTCGATTGCTTTCCAGCATTTGGAGCTGTGTTATTGGGGAGATTTTCTCGCAGGTGACTTCGGTGGTCCTTTCCGTGCGTCGGCTCTGCCGAGGACAGCCCGTGGCACCCCCAGTCCAACGCGCAGAGCCCTCTCACAGGGCTGTGTAAGGGAAGGCGACGGCCCCACGCCGAGGGCTTGGGGGAGCCCTCCGGCTCCTGCCACAAAGGAGAAGACCGAGGTCTGCAGCCCCGCGGCCCCGGGCCGGCAAGGCGGCAGCGAGCACGGCACGGCCCAGCGCCGGGCAGCCTGCCCCGGGGTTTCTGTTCATCCGCGCCTTCCCACTGCGACTGGCAGCAGTCGCGCAGCTCTTCTCTGTTGTCTCTGGAGGTAGACGGGGTTGTGTAACGGAAAATGCATTTCGTCCAAGGAGATACGCTCAGGGATTATGAACAGATGCTCGGAAAGATGAACTTTCTTTGCCGGTCATTGCAGTAGTGGTCTTCATCTACATAGGGCTTTCTACAATCTTGGTGTGTAGCCTAAAGATACCCACAAAACTTTCTGTATTTTTCTTTGTATCAGGTATATCTTCCAATGCAAGGATCACTCAGATGTCAGTTGAATAACTATGAAAATGAGTTTTAAGAACTTTGGACTGCCAGCAGGAGAGACGGATTGAGAGGGGGGCAGCAGCAAACCGTTTATCCCAGCCTTAAGGGGAGACAAAAATCATCGTACAAATTAGATTTCTGGCAGATCTTATAACAAGAATACATTTGAACTTTCTGAGCAAAATTGCAGTATAAGGTCAAACTATATTGAATTAATGTGTTTCATGATAAAAATGGTTTCTTACTTAAATTAAGGCTGTCTTTTGCTTTGTCATTTTTCCTGTTTGGATTTATTTCAAAGATGAATGAGTAAAGGAAAAAAAATGTCGTTTAAGGAATCTGTTTTTTTCCAGAAAAGGATTCAATTCTCTTTTTTAGTTGGGTTTTTTTTTATTGTTATCATCCCCTTAGTGAAAGTATGGCTCGTGTTACAATTTTAAAGAACAATTAGTGTGTAAAGCTTCCATATCAATGAATTTGCATTTTCTGAGGTCTCGTGGCATGCGAGATCACGGCCCACATGCCATGAGAAGAGGGGATTCTCCTCCCCAGGAGAGGGGGTTTCTCCTCCCCGACCTCCCTCTGCCGCGCGCCGTGGCGGCGGTGCAGGCAGCGCCCTTGGCTCAGGCTCTGCCTTTCATTTTAGAGGTTTTTACGGTGCAGCCCCGGCTGGGGGCACTTGGGGCTAGTTTCCAGAGGTCCCGTTCGGCCAAGCACCGGCCACCCCGCTCCCAGCTGGGAGCCGCAGGCGGGGGCACCCGGGGCAAGAGACCACCTCGAGAAAGTTCACCAAGCAGGGCTGGCTTCTGTGCGAAGCTGCTTTACTTGATAACAAGGAGGTACAGTGGGGTTTGGGTATATATTGTACATAGAATTATTTTTTTGTTATTTCCTGATGTGAATGGTTGTCAAATTGATGAATGTCCTTTCAGCCAAATGAAGTTAGTGCATGAAATCTGTTGTTTACCACATCTGAATTTAATGAAAAATTTAGTAAACGAGTCAATTCTGATTTTCTTGTTTGCTTTACACGATTGCAACAAAAATGCATCATATGTAAGAGGTTTTCTTCAAAGATGCTGCATTCCAGGTCTAGTGAAGGCGCAGAGCTGGCGCCGTTCTGCTGGTAATGATGCTACTTTTGCTACAAGAGCACGTCTTGCTGTGGAAAGTGAGCTCCTTGTGCCCCTGCACAGCAGAAGGAGAAGCGAGCCTTTAACATTTTCAGCCTAGCACATGAGCTTTTGTAGGCTCCCCGCTGCAGCCAGACCGCAGGGTTTTGTTGGGCTCCTGGCTCCGCTGCCGCTTGCTCCTGGAGCTCCGTGGGCAGGGGGGAGCCGTTCGAGCCCCCGTGGGCACAGCTTTCACTGGGCGAGAACGTCTGCCCATAGAGGGTGGGCATGCTGTACTTTCAAAACAACTGGTATTTGCTCGCTTTCAGCAACTTTTAAAGGAAACAGTGTTTTTTAGAGTTGTGCTGCAGAAATACGCAGTTTAGGAAAGCAAAGGAAGCAGCTGATACGAGAATTGTCAAGTTGCTCTGGTCGGTATGTGACAGCCTAGAGAAGCAGCTGGGGGCTTTCCTTCTCCGTCTGTAGCGCGTGTTGTGTTTATTTAGCCAGTGACATAAGGAACAAAGGTACGCCTGTAGCTTCTAAGCCAGTTGTGTCAATTCTCTTCCTCAGGGTCGATGTTCAAGGGAAAACTGCAAATATCTTCACCCACCACCACACTTAAAAACGCAGCTGGAGATAAATGGACGCAATAACCTGATTCAGCAGAAGAACATGGCCATGCTGGCCCAGCAGATGCAGCTTGCCAACGCCATGATGCCTGGTGCCCCGTTGCAGCCTGTGGTATGTGCGCTCCTTGGCTTTGATCAATGAGTACGATGAGCTGTAGATGAAGGATGTTAGCAGGTGTCCTCACGTGCCTGTAAAATCCCACTTTTCAAATACAATGAAATCAAATACAATGAAATGCTGGTCTGTAGGTCTTTGTACAGCTTAATTCTCCCTTGCCTGAAGTAATATTGTTAATTTGATTAATTTTGTTAATCTTTTGTTAATATAATTCTTTTTTTGCAGCTTATTTCTTAAAATTAAGAAAGTGAGTGATCTGTGTGCCATTTTCATAAGTAGATGTTTCCTTTGCAATTTCACGCGCTCTAGGAAATTCCTGGGTTTGAGAAGATTCCCACTGGATGTTTTCCATTCCCTCAGGGGAACCTCCTCAGGGAATTACTTGCTGGAATTGGACTTTGGTTTTTACAGCACGTTGTCAGGGAGAGCAGAAAGCTTGCCCTGAGTGATGTATGGTACATGTCAGTCTGACCTGCACGATCTACAGCTCAGGCTTGGCAGGAAGAAGGAGAAGTGCAGATAATCACACTTTCTACAAAGAGCCAGGGGGTGGGGGAAGGAGAATCTATCAGAAATCTCTCATCTGGTCGCAGTAAAATGTGATCATATATTACATCATATCTGTTTCTCTGATACCTTAGTAAGTAAGCGCAGTGCAGTGTTCCACAAAGTCGAATGCTGCGGCTGAGTTTCTTGCTCTGCAGTAATCCCTCGTTTCAGCAAACGTAAAGATGATTGGCATCAACCCGCCATGCACAGACGCGTTTGGGAGCTGAACACCCTGTGCCAGATCCCTCTCTAATGCAATCCAGAGAGGTCATTTGAGCTAACCTATAGATAAATTTGGCCCAGAACCCTTTTGATACAAACTTCTAGCTCAGACATTAGAGGGTACTGATTAATGTATGAGCGAGACTGGTATATTCTATGTAAAAAGGCAAACAATGCTCCCCTGGCTAAAGCTCTTTCTTTCAATGGGTAAAATGGCAGGAAAGGAAAAAGTAAGTTGAAATATATATATAAAATAAATATAACTGCATTAGCACTTCTCTGACAGTCCGTTTACTCCTTTCTTGCTGGCAAAGGTAGAATTTAGGGAGTTTAATTTACCTCTAGATACCTTCCGCTAGGAAAGCTATATTCACTCTATTAGATGAGTTCTTCAACTTTTACTTCAAAAAACATAGTGACAATTAACACTCCTCCAAATATAGCTAAATCCGTAGGAAAAATAATCTCAGCAGAAAGGACTCTCATACCTGTGCCAAATGGTTATTTGGCCCCATGTTTTGTGGGTCTGCAGAATACCAGTAAATATTTTGTGGCTTATTTGATTCAGTTAATATAACTCTTATTCTCCCACAGAGCTTTATGCCTCGGCTCTTTCAAGCAAAAGCGTACATGGGGGACAAAAGCAGAAAACGTTGTGGTAGGATCGTCACAGTCAATTGCCTTTAGTACGGTTAGCACAGCGTGAGAAGATACCACGCTCTGCTTTCTCTCTTTGGATTGGCGTTTCTTTAAGTGACGTTGTCTGTATCACCTAGGCAAGGAGACGGGCTGAGGCAGCGTCAGGGCACAGACAGCAAATGCTGCGGCACCGCTCCGGGGGATGCCCTAACCCTGCGCCCTGCAGCCCGCTCCTGGCTCCCGTCTTCCAGAAGTGGGGCTGGTGCCCGCTGCTGATGGCTTTCGGATCAGAAACAACACTCAGTGTCTGTACAGCCAGACAGCTCAAAAGCAGGCTGTATTTTACGTGCCTTAACTCCAGAGCAACCTCAAAATGATTTTTCAATTTCAACAGCTCAAAACAGACATGTGCATACGCCACAATTTTATTTTTATTTCCTGATTTGAGTACGGTGATACAGCAAATTCATGTTTGGGACTATGAGAAAGCTTAAGTCAAAATGCAGCCAACAGTAAGAACCACTGCTTAAAATATTCTTCTCTGATAACCTGTTTGTGTGTTTGTTTGATGAATCGTAACCAAATACGGCTCTCTTGCGTTTATACGAAGCAGTGTGTAGGCACACACCAACGTTTGGGTAAACATGAAAAAACCTACCAATGCAGTCCTTTGGATTAATGTTCCTTTTAAATATAAAGAGAGGCTAGTGTAAGGATAACATTAAATCAAATTTAAATTCTCCTTTATGCTACACTCACACTGTTCCTAATGAGCAAAATTTAAGTCAGTGTATTTTGAAGTGCAGCACAAACCTCCTACCCCTGCCTGGGTGATTTCTGTGTACGTCGCTTGAATTCAGACATTACAGACTGTGTATTTTCAGAATTCAGCCTCATTCGATACAAGGATTCATAGCAAGGCCCATTGGCTGTCCCAGCAATAGTGTTTCCAAATGGATGTCATCCTACTAATTTGGCCTTAAAATTACTTTATTTTTTAGCACAGTTGGATGTTATTTCAGGCTGTTCTAGCAAGTGTTTTATATCATTCCATCTAATGATGCTTCAGTCAGTTTGGTTTGTTTTACAAAAATCAATACCTATACTTCAATAAAAGTAAGTGAACTAACTTAATGAGAGACTCTAATTTGGTAAGCAAAGCAGTAGCATCCTTCCACTCATATTTCCGTTTGATAAATGTTTTCATTATCTTAGTTGCAGGTAAGAAAGTCTGTGGACTTTCTCCATCTTTCCTTTCTAGTTCAATCTCTTACCTGCCTTTAGCTGGCCCTTGGGGGAGAGGATTTCAGGTGGTGCGTGGGGATTGCGTGTCCTGCTGACTGCAAGCACGGCGGTCCTGAGGAAGGGCTCTGACTGCGCGGATCGGTTCTGCCCTCCTTGCTTGTAGACCGGTTTAGGGGGAGTTGGGCTCAGCTAGACTATGGCTTTGGTACCAGAGCATCAGTTGGTATTAGCGCATCGTGGGTACTAGCACATCAGTGGGTGCTGCCGTGCTGCTTCACAGTAGCCGTGTCAGCTGCTTTGCCTTCAGGCAGTGTGGAAGAGTGTGAAAAATGCTGAACAGAAGCAGGAAGGTGCAGATGTGAGACCAGAAGGGCGGAGGTGGACCGCAAAGGCGGCTGGAGACTCTGGGGCCATTCCTCGGCTCCAGGGGTGCTGGGAGCACGGGGAGCCAGAGGCTGCTGGCTCCCTCCAGACCTGAACCGCGGGGTTTTAGTCAGGCATGCGTTTCTGCAGAGGCGCTCGGCTGCAGGTGCCAATCTGCAGCAGAGCCGGGTCGCAGACCTTCCTGCAGGCGTGTTTGTAATTCGCGAGTAGCTGCGGCTTGTCAGCGTTTCTCTCCCAGTGTGTGGTGCGCTCTTGTGCTTTCCTTGGCATGGCAGGTGCTCGGCAGATGACGGGTCAAGACGCCTTAAACGGGCCCAGCTCCTTCCCTGCGGGCAGGCGGTCCTGCGGCGCGGGCGAGCGGGGCGCTGGCAGAAAGCCGGGCCGTCTGGCCGGGCAGGAGCCGGGCTCTGCTGTGCTGCGGAGGCCGTTTCCAAGGGTGCCCCCGTGTCTCCTTCCCCATCGACGGCCCCGTTAGCGAGCAGTGCCTTTGAAAGGCAGACCCATGGAGATCAGACCTGCTGCTGAGGTTCACGTTGGTTGTGAACAGGCATTTTTAGAGCAGAATTATTCAGTAGATGGGACGATATGGATTATGGGGCATCTGGCAGCGCAGAACCGCATCCAAGGCTGTGTCCTCCTTCACCTCTGTTCTCTCTGAGGATCTACAGGAGCTGCTTTTTTCTGGTTTTTAGCTGGCTTGCGTGATGCACAGCCTAACTGCAAGGCCAGTAAGTAGTTGTATGGTTTGGTCATGGTGATAGAGAAATACCACCCGTGCTTCTAGAGCCGGGGAAGTGAAAGCTCATTGGAAAACAAGTGAGCAGGAAGCAGCAGAGACGAGCCCAGCGGCTCGGACTGACCTGGAGCCCCCCGTCTCTCCTCCCCTGCCTGGCATAGGGGCCCCAGTTCTGACCAGTTGGCAGTTACAGGCTGACCCTGGGCTGATGCTCGTGGACGGCAGGGCCATGTTTGGGGTGCACCGGCGTCCCGCTCTTCCCCGTCCTGCAGCTGCCCGAGCCTGAGGTCAGTGCTGGGGCGGCTGGGGACAGTCCCTGGGGAGACCCAGCCTGTGCCGTGTGTCCTCCGGGGCCCCTGTATTGCCGGAAATTTTTCCTGGTGCAGGAGTGTTCGGGTGGCCTTGTGCCCTGGCAGACTCCTCTGCTGCCGAGAAGCGGTTACGTGCTGCCCAGGTCTCACCGCTTCAGGGTCTCTTTCTGCCAGCAGCATGGCTCCGTGGCTGGGCTGACACGACTGCGGGGTAGTTTTTTATCTCCTAATTCACATGTGTACAGCACATTGCAAAATACCTGTGAGTTTCAGAATAATATGAAGTGGCTCTGATAAAATATGCTATTATTTTGCAGTGGTCTAAAGGCCACAGGATGTTTATATTAGTATAAAATGATGTCAGTAGAAAGCAAATGGGATAGTCTTTTATTTACTGTACAGTGAGTACATTGGGCTGAAATCACACATTGCTATCTCTTAAGTTACACACTAACAGATTGGTTCGTAGTTTTATTTTCATTGTTCGTTATTGCATAGCTGATAACACAGTAATGAAAAGTACAGTTAATTAATACTGTATTTAACACTAGTATTTTATTTCCTGTAAAATCTGCCTGTTTGTTTTTCATTCACATGGATGAAGAACCAGAGACGTTAAAGAAATTATTCCCATTTACACAACTTTTCTTCAATAATCTCTGCATATGTTTTTGTCCAGTGTCTCAAATGGACTCGTTTCTTGCTTCCGAACAGTTCAGTCATTTCCTCAGGAATACAAAAAGCTGTGGTGTTATATGCTGTCTGGCTTAAACAGATATGAAACAGAGCAAAAGAGTTGCATTAACTCTGTAGTTGTTTTTCCCTCTAAAAATTAGCTTGGAAGAAAAATCTAAATGCCTTGAGTAACTACTATATTTAAATACTAAAGATAAGCACTCCAGACTAAATTTTATTTGGCAATTATGCTGGTAGTGCAATGCCTTTTCATTCAGTGGGGCAGAAGAGTTATTTAATCTTCACTGCAGTGTCACAGCTCCACATTTGGTCTTACAGCATTATTTGGTCTTCTACATCCAATTATCTTCACAACATGTGAGAGCCTTCAAGGGCATCTGACTCTTTCTTTTTTTAAAACAAGCAAACAAACAAAAAACCCCCCAGTATTTGTATGCTCTCTCTCTCTTTCTCTGGCTTAATGTTTTAGTCTAAATAAAGCATATCCTTGACGCAGGGTATTTCTTTCTGAATATCTGCATGGACAGCCTGTTTAATTTTGTAAAAATAAATTATTATGGTCGTCTGGTCTTGTTCCTGTATTAAACCTCTGTAATTTCTGAACCAGTGCTGGCTGTCATCAGGGTCAGAAATGTATTTATGTGTGTCTGAAGTTGAGTGTGGTTTGATGGTGTGTCGGGGCTCTCGCACAGACGCTTTTTTCCCCGAGCGCAGAAGTTCATACACGTTTTGGACGTGTCCCTCCGAGAGCCTCAGACTTTCTCCTGTGGCCGTGAGGAGTCCTCGTTCATGATGGTGTGGCTCAAGTGCGGATCAAATGAGAGTTTGCTCCAAGAGCTGCCGCGTGTTGTAAGCGTGCAGGGGAAGCTTGAGCAGGAGAAGCAGCGGAGGCTGGCGGGGGACGCTTGTCCTTGTGGTCTTGCTCGTGTGTGACGTTTGCGCGGGTGTTCTTCATGTCCCACAAACACGGCAAATGCTTCTTTCCCATTAGTAACAGAAACTCACCGCCATTGTGCTCAAGACGATAGCCAAAAAGTTATTATGCTGACGGCATGGCAAGTATAAATATTTAAAGTGACTTTCTTCTTCTTTTCTGTGATTGCAGCCGATGTTTTCCGTTGCACCGAGCTTAGCCACCAACGCATCAGCCGCCTTCAACCCCTACCTGGGGCCCGTCTCCCCAGGCCTGGTCCCAGCAGAGATCCTGCCCACTGCCCCGATGCTGGTGACAGGGAACCCCGGTGTCCCCGTTCCTGCCGCTGCCGCCGCCGCTGCCCAAAAGCTAATGAGGACAGACAGGCTGGAGGTAGGAGCTGATATGTGCAACTTACTCTCACAAGTTGTATCATTTGTTATGTCCCCTAGATATAAAATATTTTTCTTGTGAAAGAAAATAATGCAGGTTTCACTTCAGCTGATCTTGGTGACAGGTAAGGACGGGGAGTGACTGAGTGATCATACAGTAAGTTAATGGTTGCGGCTCTGCTTCTGACCCTCCGTTGCAGAAAGAAATTGAAATATTGAGCCCTTTCAGGAATGACTGTGGCCGCAGCCTCGAAACTGTGTCAGTGCGTGCCCAGAAGGTGTTCACGTGGGGGTGCACGGGCCCGGGTACCGAGCACCAGGGGCGGGGGTAAGGGCAGAGCTTCAGCTTTCAGCCTCTCTCTTACGTTCGCTCTGGACAGATGGTGCCAGCGCTCCCCGCCGGCCTCCCGCGCCCTGCTTATCGCCCTTGCTGCAACCCAGACAAGTGTTAGTGCTCTCTAGCTGGTACTCTCCCTTGCCCTGAATCTTTCTTATCTGAAAAGCCTGACAGTGTTTTCGGCACCTTATCGGTGCTGCAGCAGCGTGGGCGGTGAGCCAGCGATGTGCCGCCGGCTGCCGCGCGCTTGGGGCGCGCCTGGGAGCCCGGCCTGGGAGCCCGGCCTGGGAGCCCGGCCTGGGAGCCCGGCCTGGGAGCCCGGCCTGGGAGCCCGGCCTGGGAGCCCGGCCTGGGAGCCCGGCCTGGGAGCCCAGCCTGGGAGCAAGGCCTGGGAGCCCGGTCTGGGAGCCCGGCCTGCGCGCCCAGCCCACAAGCCCGGCCTGCGAGCTCAGCCCGCAAGCCAGCCCGCAAGCCCGGCCTGGGAGCCCAGCCCGCGAGCCCAGCCCGGGAGCCCAGCCTGCGAGCCCAGCCTGGGAGCCCAGCCCGTTAGCCCAGCCTGGGAGCCCAGCCCGGGAGCCCAGCCTGGGAGCCCAGCCTGGGAGCCCAGCCCGGGAGCCCAGCCCGGGAGCCCAGCCTGGGAGCCCAGCCCGGGAGCCCAGCCCGGGAGCCCAGCCTGGGAGCCCAGCCCGGGAGCCCAGCCTGGGAGCCCAGCCTGGGAGCCCAGCCCGGGAGCCCAGCCCGGGAGCCCAGCCTGGGAGCCCAGCCCGGGAGCCCAGCCTGGGAGCCCAGCCTGGGAGCCCAGCCCGGGAGCCCAGCCCGGGAGCCCAGCCTGGGAGCCCAGCCCGGGAGCCCAGCCTGCGAGCCCAGCCTGTGAGCCCAGCCCGTTAGCCCAGCCTGTGAGCCCAGCCTGGGAGCGGGCACTCAGCAGCCCCGGTCAGGCCTGGGGGTTGAGAGGTGGCAATGAGAGAGGCTGAGCAGGCGGACGATCCACCGTCACCCCGTTTGTCTGCGGGACAGGGCTGCGTGTTAGGGGGGGCCGGTGGTGCTCTCCCTCTTCGGCACCGCGCAGCGTTGATCGGCGGAGAGCGCCGAGCTGTGCCGCGGCCCGTCCCTGCGGCCGCAGCCCTCCCGCTCTGCCCTCGGCCCCCACCCCGGGGGCACTGGCGTTCCGGGGGGTTAGTGCAGAGGCAGGTCTCAGAGATCCCGGTGCTGCGACATCTCCTCTGCCTGGGAAGGGTGTGAAGGCTTGGGGGTGCGGGGGGTGGACGGGTGGTTCTGCTCTTGGTCCCTGAACTCAGGGAGCACGATGGGAGGAGCGAGAAGGATCTGTGTTTTAAAACGCAGCCAGTTGTAATTGTAATGCTTCTCTTTTTGCCCATGTATCTGCATTAACAGGGATTAATTCTCCTTACAAGGAAAATTAATTCCTTTTTCTTAGTTGCATCTCTGACTGACAAGCTGCTGCCCAGAAGGGTGCGAGCTGGGAGGAGTGTGGAGGGTCATCTGGCAGCGAGCGTTTCCCGCTCTATTCTCAGAGCTCACGTCACCACAGGTTCCCCTTCTGCGGGATCACATCATTTCCCTTTTTAGAGATGTTTTCTCCGAGGAAAGCGCTCCCCAAAGCACTGTCAGGTTACAGGAGAGGCAGTCGCACCGAGCTGAGAGCTGGCACACGGGTGGCTGTTTGGAATCGTCAAGGGATGTTTTTCCTCTGAGGACTCTATTTCACAGTCGATACCTGCCAGAGGTGGATTAAAACGAAAATGCAATTAGATAAATTCATAAATAAGTCATGCTGGATTTGGAAATGAGTACCCAGAGGAGGATGCTGATGGCGGGGCGCCCTTGGGGTCGCAGCGCCGAGGTCGGCTGCTGTGTTTGATTGTGCTTCCACCTGCGTAGAGGCCACGGTGCTCTTCAGTGCTGTGGGGATGTGTGGGCTCAAGAGCTTTCTGTTCGTAGGAGCAGGACGTACCCAGAGTCCCCCGGCACCGGCTCTGTCCGTGGCCAGGGAAGCGCATACGGGGGCACCCCTTCACGTGGAGCCTCTGGGGCAGAGCTTGTGCTGGCTGGCAGGCTGTGGCCAAAGTGCGTGGGGAGCTAATGAAATTTGGGACTTCAAGCGTGCAGGATTTGATCCTCCAGATGCTTGTGTTCTCTTTATATAGCTCTTTAGAGAAGTGATACGCTGCTGAGCCAAACTCCTCTGCACAAGAGGGAGTTGTGAGAGTGGTACTCTCACAAAACACCCAGGGGCACAGTCTGCAGGAAAAAACCATTTTTATCGATTAGCAAAAGCCAGCAAAAACATCTGAAATCAGTAAAATTTAAAAAAAAGGCTGAGTGGTTTTGCTTTGAACTTCTATGGAAAGGAAGATGATGGCCAAGTTGGAAACCCCTGAAAATAAGCGGTGAGACTTGGAGGAGTGCCTCTTTTGTCACCTTTCCTGGTGAAAAGGCGCTGTGCGGGGATCTCTCCGGGAGCAGACGTCGTTCGCCGCAGGACACGCGGGCAGTGCAGGAGCGTGCCGGGTCCCTGCGCGCTGGCCGAGCTCCCGCGGGGCAGCACCCCGTGCCGGGGAGAGCCCTCGGCAGCGCCGGGGAGGCGGCACCAGCCCTCCGCGGCCTCAGCTCACAGCCAGAACGCGGTCGAGCAGGACACCTGCTTCTCAGCCGTATTCTCCAATTGACTAAGAAGCCAGCAGCGTGCCCAGGTGGCCANGCTCAGTCAGCACCCAGCAGCCTTCGCTGCTGTAATTGCATTTATCTCAGTAGGCTCTGCTCTTGGGAGATGTCTGTGTCCTTGCAGGAGGGCTGTCCCAGCCCAGCCTTCCCGACAGGGCCCTTCCCTTGGCTCTGCTCTAGCCATTGCACCATGTAGATCCCTTTAAACAAATCCAGTTCTTCTACCCTTTAAGCTGTTTAAGTTTTGCTTTTTATTTTGACTGGGATCAAGAGCACATCCAGGTTGACCCATCGACTCTGCAATTCCACACGACGCTGCTGTCTTACAAAATCAGTCTCTGTTGGAGGAGGGGGTGTCTTTTCGTCGTCCTTTCCCTTCAGCAAATGCAGTTTAAATAGTGAAATATGTAGGTGAGAAGATAATTTGCCAGTGCTTTCCAGTGTATTGGTAATTTAATCTGGAGTATCCAAACTTAGTATACAAATACCAAATAAGCACATCATTTTTATGAACAGCAAAACTTTTTAATGTACATTATAGATTACAGAAATGCAGAATTGATTTGAAAGATTTTGCATGGTCTGATTGTTACCTCTCAGAGAAGCCGGCATGTATCTACCTGCTCTTTAAGGGAGCTTGTTGCTGTTGGTACTATCATTTGTTATGACATGATTAGAGAGCTTTATAAGGCTTAGCTCGCTCTCCCTTGGAATGAACTGTCCTTGAGAAAAATAACTGCTATGATGCTAGCATCTAATCTTGGAATATGATTTGTTCTGCTTAGAATTTTAAATACTTATTTTCAAGAGTGATGTACTGTGGCGTTAAGTTAGCACACTGGGATACTGAATCAGACTGTTCCACAACGAAAAGCTCTCAATACGCATACCTGGGACTTTAAGGAAAGCGTGCAGACAACACAAATCTGTCAGGCAGTGTGCCTAGTCCCCTGAAATATTTAATATGAATGTTCGTAAGATCAGGTCAGTGACTGTTACTAGCAGTAGAATTGATTTCATACGTATTTGGACCGTGTCGCCTGTACAGATAGCATGCAGACGTTTGGGTGTCCAGTGTGTTCAGCCACTCCCGTAAGGAATCTGGATCTCAGGGTGGACATTTCATGGGTTGAGGCTTTTCCTACAGGTTTCCTCACACTCCTCTCCTGCCAGAAATATCTTGAACAAAAGCGTGGCTCTTCAAGTGAACTAGAAGAGAAGTGAGGACAGGGAAGTGAGAGAGAAAGGAATTGCCTAACCGTTTTATTTAAAACGCATGTGTTTCCGTTTGAATGCCATCATTTTCTATTAGGAGTATTCAAGAACCAAGAATGACCACAACCAAGCTGCTCTTTCCTGCTTGCTTCATATATGCCATTTTTTGCCAGAAAGAAGCAGCTTAGAAGTTCTTGGAGATTTTCAGATCTTGGGTGATCAGGAAATCTGACCTAGCGGTGCCTTTTGTTTAAACGTTCGGAATGTACTGGATAACAATATGCCCATTTTGCTAAATTCTCGTAAATGCAGATGAGGAGACAGAAGGTGTGACTTGCTCGTGGAAGGGCAGGGATCTCCGCTCTGCTGTCCATGTCCCTCCAGCCAAACCTCTGCCCGCTTTTGGGTGAGCAGCGTGGGGCCTCTGCCCTAGCTGAGGTGACGCGGTGATTGTCTCCCCTCCAGGGTGGGCAGCTTGAATCCCCGCAGGGTGATCAGAATAAACTCAGCCCAAAGTTGGAACAAGTTAAGTGAATTACGATGCATCGGTGATATTGCAGCACTAACTCAGCATTTTTGCAGGCAGGCTAGAGACGTACAGGTGCCTCTTTTGTTTATGTTTCTTAACATACCGAGTTGAAAATTATGATACTAATTACAGGGCTCTTAATCAATAACTAAATAAAAGCTCTCCAGATCTGAAAGACCAGACCTGCTTCCGTGCCTCTCTTTACTCAAGCAGATGAATGATATATTACTGCGTGCCTGTGGCAAAAAATAACACCATTTTCAATGCTCGCTTTTAAATAAACAAGAAACATTCTTGGCTACCGTCACAGTGGCTGAAAAGCCATTGCTGGTCACGCTGATTAAAAGGACTAGCGGTATTACAGTTTGTGTCTGACTGCTGTAAACCGTTGTTCAGAGATCTGTTAAGGAGCACTCAGAGAGCGCCATTCATTGCCTTATCTCAGCTACTGCGTGAAAATTTGCTCTGGACATGCCAAAGATTATCTCTATCTGCCGAACTATTTCAGTTTTCTGGTCTCTTCTTTGGTTTTTAACTATGATAAAATTAGCTTGTCTGTGGATGCATTTTTTCTCTCTCTCTCTCTCTCTCTCTGCATATAGATACTTTTATATATATACACACTTATATACGAATTTGTATATATCATCTTTGTGTTATTAATGGAGTAGTTCTTACATGTGGAATGGTTTTGAGACCTCGGTTTTGTGGATCACCAGTACGAGACAAGGAGCAAAGGCAGTCAACTGGCATTAGTTGCATCCTTTATCTTCAGAGGAAAAGACTTCAGTTTGCTTCTACACTGCAAACAAATAATCAAAGGAAATTACCCCTTTTTGTGTATTTGGGAGGCCTGTGTTTGGGAGGAAAACACTGCTTCATGGCCCAGAAAGCATTCCTAGATGATGAAAGAGAGCAAGGCGTAACGCGGGCGGTGGGGGTGACCACCCCAGCACAGCTCTCTTGGAGAAGCAACGATATGCCAGCTCTGCTTGTTGTATGCTTGAGAGTGAGGGGGGACCAAGGAGTCTCGTGGGAGCAGGGACGGTGCGAGCACACGACAGGTACCAGAAGCAGACTTGTATTTTCTGACAGCTTAAACAGGCGGCACCTCCTTCTGTCACTGCCTGTGTCATGCTGGCTAGCAGAGTGGTCCGTGTCGCTGCATGGGGACTAGACCAGGGAACAGATCCGGCAGAAGAGCTACCTGGAAGGCAAGTGGTTATTTTCCAGCTGAGGAATTTGCCCAATCTGTTTCATGTGTGCTGCAGAAATAGTTCTGCAAGCGCCGAGCCGCGAGCAGTAGGGCCGTGGGGATGAACGAGAGCAATGGAGGTGCCTGAACTGGCATTTGGCTCTGCTGCAAATATACACCCAGAGTCTTTGGCGCTGCGTGGAAAAAGACTATTAATAGGGTCATGCTGGAATGACCCTGGAGAAATGGATGTTTTCTGCGAGTGGGTTCACAAATGGGGCTCTTGTCCTTCGGGGATGTCATTTTGTAAGTCTTAGATAATGGGCAGCTGGTACTTGAAGCAGCACAGGGGTTAAAAAGCAGCTAGAGCACTAGCATGGATGGAAACCAAATAACAACCAAATTTGGCTTGTTGCAGGGATCAGAGCCAAGGTCCTTGAGGAAATACTGATGATCCAAGCTCATGGGCACCCACCTTTAAAAGGAAATTCCATCTACTAAAGTGGCGTTATTTTTATACAAACTTGGTTGCTTTTGTCCCTTTCTGTTTCCTATAGCCTTTGGAAAACTAAAATGACAAATGCATTTTCGTTTGCGGTTTGTAAAAAGCTGACCATGAAAAGAACACACGTCATTTTTTTAAGTACAGGGTTCGCAAGGTGCGTGAAGAGGGAGCCAACGCTTGTCGCACCGGTGGTGAAGTTAGTGTCTTCACCGCTGGCGGTGGCTGGAGGCCTGGGAGGGGTCTGTGCCGGCTGGGGGCCGGGCTGCAGCCCTGGTAGCAGCAGCAGGGATGCTGCAGGGGGATGCCCTCCAGCCAAGCAGGTTTCTTCCTGCAGTTCCTGATTCCTTCAGCTTGCTTTGGCTGCTGCCGCGCGGCAGCGGTGTGACAGCGGGAGGGGTGACGCTGTGGCTGCAGCCCCCGCTCTCTCCCAACGCGGCCCACCTTCCGCTGATCCGCAGGGCGATTGCCGGGCAGCCACTGCAGGTTTTGGATTGCCCTCTCGTGGCAGACGCCTGGATCGTGGGGGACGGGACGGTGCTGCGTGTGCCCCGACGGGTGCAGCTCGCTCCCCGGCACAGGGCGCTGCTCGGGGGCGGCCATGCCGTCATCCTCCCGGCACCGGCGGCCGGTCGCCTTAATTAACGCATCGAGCCTTGCTGACTCGGCACAGCCAGGTCACAGTGGAGCGTGACCGCGTCCGAGCACCGTGGTGCTTGGGGGGATCTCTGAGAGCTAGCCACGGCCAGTTCCTTCAGAAAACAGAAAAAGCCCTGTGGGCGGCTAAGCGGGAGCCAAAATAAAGCCTGCTGCGTGCTTGGCTTTTGATCCTGGTGGGTTTTGATGCTCTTTGACATCAGAAGTGGCTTTAGAGGAGCCAGGTCCCTGCTGCCAGGGAGCCAAGCCCACCGCCACTCCGCTCCTCCTGGGGCCGGGCACCCGTCCTGGCGGCGTTCTTGCAGTCATTCGGAACTCCCGACTCCGCTCCCAGCCTTGCCAGCGACAACCGTCACCCAAATTAAGCGATTGTCTTTTCCCACTGCCGCAGGTATGTCGAGAGTACCAGCGTGGCAACTGCAACAGGGGAGAGAACGACTGCCGGTTCGCTCACCCTGCCGACAGCGCGATGATCGACACCAACGACAACACGGTCACTGTCTGCATGGATTACATCAAAGGGAGATGCTCACGGGAAAAGTGCAAATATTTTCACCCTCCTGCACATCTGCAAGCCAAGATCAAGGCTGCCCAGTACCAGGTTAACCAAGCTGCAGCTGCCCAGGCAGCAGCGACTGCAGCTGCCATGGTGAGTGTGGAAAACGCCTCTGGAATAGAAGTATGTTGACGAGAGAAAATAATTGGTGTGTTAGCTGTTCTTGCTGGAGGGGGGTGCGTGTGCTTGGGGATCCCAGTCACGACACGGTGCAGTGAGCTTTCTCAGCATGTGGTGCCAGATCTGCTCTTAAGTAGTTTCAGACTGTTAAGATGCGTAAACTAATTTTGCCTGCTGATGTACAGAGTATCTATATGTACATATATGTGTGCATATGTGTGTGTGTGTGCGTGTGTGTGCATATATGTATATATAGTTTATTGTATGTTTGTGTGTGGGTAGATGTGTATCTATCTAGTTGCACGGATAGATAAACCCCTATTTCAGTTACTGTAAGTCCGTGTTTGCGGAGACTGAGTTTGAAGTCGATCTTACTGTGTTAATACCGTCCGTAGCCCATCTCCCGGGCGCTGCAGCGAACCCGGTAGTGGTAGCAGCCAGATCTGGAATTGCGAGGGGCTGGTTTTCCGTGGCCGCCCACCGTCCCCTCCGTGCTGAGCCCTGGGGGGTGCGGGAAGAGGAGCTTCGCTCCTCTTCCCGCACCCCCCAGGGCTCAGCACGGAGAGGACGGTGGGCAGGAGGAGCGGGAGCGGCAGCGCCGGCGGTGCGGGGAGCCCCGTTTCCACTCCTGCGTCGCCGCGAGCGCCCCGCGCCGCGGGAGGGGGCCGCCCGCCGCCCCCCGCCCCGTGCATGCCTAGTCTTGTTACCGTTGTACACGGCATCCGGTGATTTGTTTTTATTTGTTTTTTCTCACCTCCCCAAATGCACTGCTGCCCCCATGATGCACCTCTGCTTGCTGTTTATGTTAATGCGCTTGACCCCACTGGCCATTGCCATCATGTGCTCGCTGCCTGCTAATTAAGACTCAGCCAGCTGTCAGATCACTGAAGCGACCGCTCGAGGCAACCTTTGACCTGGTACTATGACCTTTCACCTTTTAGCTTGGCATGTAGCTGTATTGTAGAGTCGAGTTTGGGGTTCATGTGTAGAAATGGAATATCCCCGGTTCACCCACCCCCATCCCCGGCCAGGGGCGCAGGGGCGGCCGGGCCGGGCCCCGGAGCAGGACCCCGCCGCCCCCGCGCCCNTAGTTTATTGTATGTTTGTGTGTGGGTAGATGTGTATCTATCTAGTTGCACGGATAGATAAACCCCTATTTCAGTTACTGTAAGTCCGTGTTTGCGGAGACTGAGTTTGAAGTCGATCTTACTGTGTTAATACCGTCCGTAGCCCATCTCCCGGGCGCTGCAGCGAACCCGGTAGTGGTAGCAGCCAGATCTGGAATTGCGAGGGGCTGGTTTTCCGTGGCCGCCCACCGTCCCCTCCGTGCTGAGCCCTGGGGGGTGCGGGAAGAGGAGCGAAGCTCCTCTTCCCGCACCCCCCAGGGCTCAGCACGGAGGGG
>VZTQ01009910.1:74681-105764 GCA_013400755.1 Pelecanoides urinatrix
CGCAGGGTGCGTTGGCATGGCTTCGCGGCGCTGCGGCGCGGAGGCGGCCCCGGGGGTGCCGGCATGCGGCGCGCGCTCTGCATGCCCGGGCAGGCGCTGGGGCCCGGGGAGTGGGTTGGCGCCAGCGGCCCTGCCATTCCGCTCCGGACGGTGACTATTAACATCGCTTCTACGTGTTGATCCTCATGGAGCTAGCAGTGCTGCTTCCCCCCACCCCGATAGCCGCGCTCCTGATCGAAACCCTGAAGCTTTACCCTAGCGTAATATTGACGCCGGTTCCTATAACATACGGCTCCCACACGTTACCTGTGCCGCTGTAATGGTAGGCTAAAGTAGCGCTCCCTTGTAAATCTTTTACCTCGCCTTTTATTTGGTAGTTAAGTCTGCTATGCTGCTTGCTTGCTCATGGATAAACATGGTGCTGCCTGGTTTTTTTGCCTTCTACTGATTTTTCTTTTTTCCTTTCTCTCTTTCCTTTTCTTCTTCCTCCCTCCCCCCCCCCCCCACCCCCCCCGCCCCCTTGCCCCCCCCCCCCCCTTTTTTTTTTTCTTTTTTTTACTGGACTTTATTTTTATACCCATCCACCATTCAGGGAATTCCTCAAGCTGTACTTCCCCCATTACCAAAGAGGCCTGCGCTTGAAAAAACCAATGGTGCCACCGCAGTCTTTAACACTGGTATTTTCCAATACCAGCAAGCTCTTGCCAACATGCAGTTACAGCAGCATACAGCCTTTCTCCCACCAGGTAAGTGCTTCTCGTTTGCCTTTTTCTGGGGAGGGAGAAGGGGGAGTTCTGGAAAAGAGACGCTGGGAAATGACGGTTTGCTCCTGCCGGCAAACGCGTAGAGGTATTTGCGCGGCGGCCGCTGGTGCTGGGGCGGCTGCTGCCTGGTGCAGGCAGCCTCTCTCCAGCTGAGACCCTGCCGTGCCTGGCAAGCCGCGGGCAGAGGAGGTGCTGACTGCAGGAAGGCTGGCTTCTCTCTGCTTCTCTCGGAAGCTGGGTGGGTGTTTTCCGGTCTAATATAAAAATCAGCATCATGCTCTGTCATCCCAAATCAGAATTTGAAATCTCCTCTCTCGTTCCTCTTTCCCTCAATTAACTTCTCTTCATTACACATCTCTTAAGTGGTTGTATTTGTTTCTCTTTGCTGTAAGACCCCTTTGCCTTCATGTGCTTAGCAACAGTTGTTCTGAGTCACACACGTAAAGGTTTTGATTTTAATTATGGTGCAGTGATCATAAAAGGCACAGGCAGGCAGTCTGGCAGATAGGCTAATCATGAACCTACAGAAGCAATCGAGGTTCAGGCCTCTACCGCTAAAGCCTCAGGGCTGATTTTGGTCTAAGTAGAGCCGAGGTGCACTTGCTTTTACTCAAGAGTGATCAAATCTACACTTGTCCTAGTGTAATTGCTGAAGAATTGATGCCTGTACTAATTACATAAGCAGAAATCCCTCTGAAGTAAATGGGACTTAAAGTTGGAATATATGTTCTGGTTCTGCAAACAGCACTTCATGAAAAATTATCTATCTAGTATATCATGTGAATTTATGCCTCTATTAACACAGCTGAGTTAGTGTTTTTACATGTGAACCCACATTAAAATAGCACCATCATTCTAGGAGGTAAGTGGTGAAACGCAGAGGACATCTGGTAGATCTATACTCAAAATACTGGAAGGAGTCTGTGAGGACGGCCCTTCGTAATGCTGACTAGCTGAGGGGAGGGGAGAAAAGAAAATACAGCTATTCGATCTTTACCAAAAAAATTTAAGGATTTTATCCTAAACAGTTGTGGCAGGTATGTTCCCAGGAATTCGGTATAATGCCTTTTACCATTCTTTCTTGATGGTACAATCTGGCATACAACCAACATATATAATTTAAATGGCACAAAAAGCAGTTACTTGATGTAGTACATTGCAATAACTTATTTAAGTTCCAAAAATGCATTGCAACCACTAAAATATATTAGCAAAAGCTTGTTGCAAAGCTTGTTGGAGCCAATAGAAAGACTCTGGTTGAGTACGCTTTAGGTCAGGTCTCTAGCCCACATACTAAAATTCCTATAAAAATGCTTGTGCAATCACAGTCCTTCCTGTAGATATTAAACAATTCCACGGATTTGTTTCGGCAAAGCATAACTGATGTAGTTAGTAAACCACGCAATCTTCCAGCTTCCATTAAATCAGCGAGGGGCTGGATGATTTCTGGAAGTACTCGAGCTGCTTTGACTCACACCCTTTGAACTTAGAAGCTGGGGTTGTGGTTCGCGTGCATCAGACTCATTTGCACTGCATCGTCGGCCGGGATCTTTGACACCGGCACTTAGACACAACCTACCTCAGCTCTTTCTCTAGCAAATCTATTCTGAAACCTCCAGGAGTTTGCGCAGTGGTTCTTGATGCTTCGTTTAACCTTTCTTGACCCCTAAAGTTTAGTAGACGTTAAACAAGAAGAGTAAAGGATTTTTTAGCATGAGCTACTATAAATTCTCTTCTTATATTTTTCAGATAGCAGCAGTTTGAGCTTTCCAGTAATCCAGTACTTTTCTGAAAGTTTGAAAATTTTACTTGCCACCGTGCCCTTCTTAGTTTTCCCCACCTAAAATTAACTAGCATGAGTCCTGTTTGTGCGTAGTCATCTGGAGGTAGAGTTTCTCTGTCAGTCCCTAAGAACCGACGGGAAAGCACAGAGCGTGGGTGCCCTCAGCTCCACTGCCATGGAGCAGAGGCAGGTTAATTCATTGGGGTCTGAATTAGAGCGACATTTTTCAGGTTCAGACACCCAAAGTGTAATTATTCATATGTGTTCTTAGTTGCTTCAGCTGCAATTTATGAAAAAGCAGCAGGTCTGGAGGGCAGGACACTCGCAGAACCTACAGGATACAGCTGTGTACCCCTATGGAGGATCTTGGACCCTCCTCTCTGCAGGGCACTTCACCCTTGATGTTTCACCCTGGAGAGTTTTCCACTCATGTTCCAGACAAACCCAGATACCTCGTTAAATTGTAAAGCTTAATTCTGGCCACCTGTATGCAAGGGCACGTGAAAGCAAATAAAGGGATCGTCCATGCCAGGGGATGGACACTGGCACTCCAGCACACTTCAAATGATTAGATGCTCTCAGATGCTCACCTCACCTCTCTCAAATAAAGCTCCCACTGTGTGGCTCCCCTGTTGAGGTCTCCCAGAAACCTTGGCTGCTGGAAGCTGTCCCCAGACTGCGGGGGGAGCCTAAAAGGTGTTGCAAGAAAGAGCTGGGAACACTTGTGGTGTTGGCTAGTTGAAATAAGTGGAGTTAGTCTGCTGAACGAGGAGGCTCTGCACGACTTAATAGATGTTCACAGCTCGTTTTGGTACTTTGACGCCTTGGCAGACACGCGGGCAAACGTTTTGCTGTGGGGCTGTGAACCTGCAGAGCACCAGTTACTCGGTGTTCGCTACTTCTGCACATGCTCTTTGTCCTGCAGTAACTGTGAGCTGGCTGGGGGTATGTTTGTACGTGCAGATAGAGAGCTCCTATGTGCCACTAGATGAAATTCGTGCCCTGGTGCTTGTTACCATCCTGTGCCTCAGCTCGCTGTCTCGTCAGTTGTGCTGATACAGCCGTTCCTGGCCTGTGCGTGCAAACTGGCTGACCAGATGGTCTTTGAGACGGGTAATCCTCCAGAAGAAGGGGGTCAGGTTTACAGATACTCCCAGGAGCTGTTGTTCTGATGCACCTGCCAGGGGCAGAATTGCAGCAGGGCAGCTGCACCACGTAGCCAGCAGTGGCAAGGCTTCAGCCACCTCTGCTGTTAAGTTAACGCATTGCATATTTATTTAGTTACTGCAGCTTCAGCTCCAGAGAGCAAACTTGCTCATCGTTGGGACTCAGTCAGTGCACAGATGCTTTCCTAAAGCGATATCGGTGTAAGCACCTTCCTCCACGGGGCTTCTGGGCCTGTGTAAAAACACTGCTGTCCTCCAGAAAGTTAGGGAGGGAAAGATCAGGCACAACCGTTCACCTCGACGCGAGTGCTTATGCTGTCTATGGTGATCTTTTTAATTAGGATTTAGTAGATTGGACAGAATAAATAGACTGAGGGGAATAATACGAGGGAGCGAAGAGAACAAAATGCTTAAAACACCAGTAAACCTAGAATATTTATAAAAATAGCTTTATTCCACTGCAGAAATAATCTGGTTGTGAAGTTACAATCAGTTACCTGAGCACATCCTTGAATTAAAATTCTGCCTTGTGCTGAAAAGCTAGGGAACATTTGAAACTGCACATTTATTATTCATGCATTCTCATTAGTTAGTCAAAGCTTCTGAAGTCAAGATGAATATTAAGGTCATAGCAAAAATTATTTTTATTACTGGTAAGAGGGTCATACAGCATTATGTCTTCATATTTGCAAGTTATTGCACCCTAGCTAGTATTTTCATTTCTGCCTTATGTTCATTTGCTTCGATTCCCTTTCAAAACTGTGTGCGCTGGTTGTAATGTTAATGATGATAACTCAGACTAAAATTTTGAGCTGAAAAGCTTTACAGTGATATTTCAGAGTCATTATGAAAATCTAACTCATCTTTAACCTGTAGACCTAATTATGCATGGAATGACATAATATTCCAGATCTAATGAAGTATGTATAACCTTATAAATAGGGCTCTTCTGCAGAGAGAGAGAACTCAAAGGTTGTTCTGTGTAACCTCATTAACACCATAGAGGTGTCATAAGAGGGACCGAGAAAGCAGTTTTACTTACTGTTTGCACTTTATAGCCAAATTTTGCTCCATTTTTTAATCTTGGAAATGGTCCCATTGACTTCGCCCATGATTCGTGCATGGGGAAGTCAGAAAAGCTACCCTTCGTTTATTTAACCTTTCTTTGTGAATATTTTCAGTCTCTTCCATGACACAGAAACAGAAGAGTAATTAGGAAACACGATTATGCCCTTTTCTTTGTAGCCTGGCAGATACAGTGATGACAGAGAATAACCTTGTCCCCAGCAGTAATTATACTGACTGACTTTTTCCATGCTTATTTAAATGCTCTTGAGATTGTGCAAGCCGCTACAATGCTTGGCACCAGCTAAAACAATGTCCTGTCCCCCTTGTTACGGTCGCGTCACGTCACGGAAGCGGCAGTGTCCTAGAATACCTCTCCATTTCCAGTCCAATCTCTGTTCCCAGATTTCAGAGCTTATTTCAGTTTCTGCTGTGTCAGGCATAATTAGCAGTGTTAATAAATGTTATTTGTTAAATAAAAAAATAAATTGCTTGTTAAAAATGGATATTCTGAAATATTAGTATATTTTTATCTGTCATATGGGAAGCAAAAATAGAAGATTGAGCTCAGTCTAGTGGAAGGTATTTTGCTATGTAAAGTAAACAGAATTACCAACTTAGGGATAGTTAAAAAATGATGTTCCATAATGTTCCTAAAAAGACCATACTGCTGTTGGCTTTCTAGTTGCAGGGCAGAATTCACCAGCTGCTGTCACTTCAATTATTTTTGTGTAGCCTAAAGAGAGTTGCGGGTTGTGTGCCCAGACACCAGCAGCTTAAAATATGTTCAATAATGTAGGAAAAACCGCTGAACAAGTATTCTTAGGTGCTGCCGTGAGCTGTGTGGGAGGCGTTAGCTATTCAGCCTGCATATTAAGCAAACAGACCAGAGGACAGTCAGGATCGCTTCCACTTCACCGGCAGCTCACAGGGCTGGTACGGATATGACCGAAGTACCGCATGCCAAATTCACCTGGGTTTTGCCTGTGGATTACCGAAGTATTGGAGCAGTCAGACTGCAGCTAACGAAACAGCGTAGATCGAGCCATCGCGCTGCGAGGAATGGCCGCTGCAGCCCGTCCGAGAAGGGCCCCAGCTGAAAAGGCTGCTCTAGCAGGAGGGGAGAGCCTCGCGTGCCTCCTCTCGCCGTCCCTCTGCCCCGCAGAGGACAAGCCTTCAGCTGCTGCTTCCCTCGCTCCGGCTGCTCCGCGTGTCCCGCTGTCCTGGCAGGGGGCACCTCAGGTACCCGTAGGCAGCTGCAACTTCGAAGTATGGTAATCTGAGGAAACCGTTACAAAGCTTATGGCAAAAGGCAAAAAGATGTAAGACTCAGAGAGTTCTCACATAAAGCTAAAGAAGCTTTTCCTAGCCGTGCTAATACTCCACGGTGCCACAAAGGCGAGCACGATATACCAGCACACAGTTCGATCAGCTCCCTCCCCTTCACTGAAGACTAGTTCTAATGGATCACTGTGCTATTGTATGGTTTGATTGTGCTGACAGTTACATGCCACTGTTCCCATAATAACAATTTTTCTTCTTTGTTCAAATGAAATTTTCTAATTACACGTGTGATGGGTTGTTTTAATTCTTTTCCCTTTCCAAATCCACCTTCCTGTTGCAATGCATGATGGGCAGGCTCAATATTGTGCATGACACCCGCTACAAGTGTTGGTAGGTGCCAGCTTTGTTTCTTGATTATCTTAAACCTGTGGTGCAGCTCACGGACCCTCAAAATCCACTGCTAGATTTTAACTTATAGCTCTTGTGCCAATCCATCTCCCTTAGCCTCCTGCACTAACACCTGTCAATTAAATGCAATTGTTTTATTTAATTGACATGGACACATAGACGTTGTTAATTTTGTACAGCAGTTGTTTGAATTGCACATTGTTCCTTGGTGGATTTTGATTGGACTATGAGTTCCAGTGTTTAGAAACTATCTTGTGTTAAATAAAGACTGTATCTTACTATAGCCACGTAGACGTATACTGTCCTTCAACCAGATTGGTTTTTGTTTGCAGTAAATATTTGGGTTGAATTCTTAAAAGACAAAAATTTGTAAATATAAGGGCATTTAAAAATTCTTCTGTTGATTTTTGTATTGAAATGGTTAAGCTTGTTTGTGTCGATTTTCTTGATTTGATGGTAACAAGCATTTTCCCCTTTTTTTCTCTTTCATTTCCCTCCCCTCTTTCTCCCTGGAATGTTGTCCTGCTTTGCACTGTGATTGCATGTCACGCGCTGGCAACGATGTCTCGGGCTTTTTGCTGTGACAAATACCATGCTCAATTACCCTTCCACGTGTCGCTCTGGTTCCCATACTGCTACACTCTTCTGTGTGTTTGCTTATATGATTTTCCTTCCGAAAGTTCCCATGGTGCACGGTGCTACGCCAGCCACTGTGTCTGCAGCAACAACATCTGCCACAAGTGTTCCCTTCGCTGCAACAGCCACAGCCAACCAGGTTTGCTAATTTACAGCTTTGTTCCTTACAGACAACTTGAAATCGGTGCTTTTAATGAGCATGGGGGTTTTGATTTTACCTCTTGTTGGCCTACACATTCTCTCTAAGACCTGCAGCACAGCTTAGTAAGCCTTTGTCCATGCTCAAAAGGTGCTGCAGTTCCATTTCTGATGCTAAAAATAATTTATAATAGAGTTTCTGACTCAGTCTTAACATTTATGGGCCGTGCTGCTTATTTCTGCTCTCAGAGATGTAAAGAGGAAGGGATAATACACGGAACCCATTATTTATTTCTATTTCTGTGTCGCCAGCAGTTCCTTTTAGTGCAGAACTCCAAAGAAAGTCAGTAAAACCTTTGTGCAGAGGGGTTGCAGGATCAGAATTTTAACAGCCTGAATTGAGCAGTCTGAACATGTTCTGACTCTCCTCTTCCAAGAGCAAAACAAAAACGTTTGAGCATGGGCCACACAGAAACTTCTTTTAAACCTTTGTTTCAGCTTGTGATTCTGCTAGGAAAGGGCCCATCACTTACTGCAGTAGACAGACTTCAGTTAAGAAAATGTCCATTAGAGTCTGCTTTTATTTCTAAATAGCTACCCCGATTCTTGCCATGTTTGGACATATTTCAGGAATAACAGAATAATGCTGTACTAAATAAGTGATTAAAAGTCCTCCCCAAATAGCCAGAAACTATGCTCCAAAGATGAGTACCAGGGGCCAGAGGAGCTGCACCTGAGCACAGAACGTGGCCTGTTGTTTTTATCTAGCTGGGTTGTCAAAAATGCAGATTTCTGTAGTACATCTGGCTGGAAGTGCAACAGTAAAAACTTTTGAAAGACCCTCTTCTTTCTCTTAGAAAAAGAAATGATTTTTTGAGATTTACCAGGAAGTTAGAATTGCCGTATGACATGAAACCATCAGTTGTGGTCTAATATGCAGGTATTACTCTCGACTCAGTGGGAATCACACATGTGCCTTTTAGAAAAGGGAATGAAAACATTTTCTTTAGCATTTTGCAGGTGTGGTTCTGTATGTGAAATTAATTCTGAGGATAAATGTCAGTTTTTAAGGCAGGCTCACCTGGCATACTCAGCTCCCTAAGTCATGAGAGCGAACTCCGTAAACAATTTCAGAATCCCATCGCAAAGCTGCCGGTTTGCAGCTGCAGCCGGAGGTTGCGCAGCAGTGCCCGTGCCCGTGCCCCGCGGCTCTCTGCTTGGGCTGGACGGTGCTGCGGAGCCGGCAGCCCCCGGCCTCGCCGCAGCGCGCCGGGCACGGCGCTGGGGGTACCAAGTGCTACAGGTCTCGCAGGAGTAGGTCCAGAGTCTTCGGCTTCGAGCCTTTCCACCTTTGCCTGTTGAGCACTACCATTTTGTGCTACGCCCAGCTGTACGTTCTTTGTTAACCTGTCTGCTTACTGAGCTCTCAAAAATATTGTTCCAGAAATTACGCTATTGCAGTGATATATAGGCGTGCACATCCCGAGTCTCAAAAGGGACCTGGATAGTTTACAATTCCAAAAAATACTCAGGTTAGTCTGCTTAGCAAGTAGCACTTTCTGCTCTTGAGAAGTGTTTGCTGAGTGACCGTGTCACTCACAGATTTAAACCAGCATAAGAATTACTTCGTATTTTGAAAAGCTAGTTTATAGGTATGGCCACCTCTGCATACGTGTCACCTAAGCAAGCAACCACCTGTATGCCCAGAGTTTCTTAATATTGTAATTTATTGCACCATACAATTAATTTAAGCGTCTCTATATCCTCTGTAAGTCCAGAGAGTTGTGAGAACAAGCCAAGCCACAGAAAAACATCATTATTTTTTAAAATCATCTCTCTCTAAATAACCATGCACTTTCCCAAATAGATTACAGGGAAACTTTCTGTTGTAGAATCTGATCATTTCATGCATATCCTCCCTGGAGCCTCATAACACACTTAGTAAAGTACTGCAGCCAAACCTCAATATATACATATATAACGAATATATGTATATACTATGTGAGCAATGCTGAAATTATTTAATGCCACACGGTGCAATGTGCATGCATGCCAAAAGTCTTAAGATCTGGCCCTACATCTTCATTGACTGGTGTTGAAGGTCCTTGGTATGTTCCGACAGCACTATCCCTGATGCTTCTACACAGTTGGGTGCAACAGCCTGTCCTGCAGCAGTAGAAAAAAATGGTATGAGAAGCTTCATTATGCTTGAAGCACATTTCTGTACAAGTTGGCAATGTTGTAGAGTTGTGTGGAGTTGCTAGGGGAGGAGAGGGCACAAGGGGTGGAAAAAAAGACACCAAGACCTGGAAACGATTTAGTTAAGAGGAAAGCTCCCCATTCCCTTTCTTACGTGGATTGACAGGTTACCCTTTCTATCCACGAGGAAAAAGAGTCTTTTCAAGTGCGGCAGCCGTTTGTGATGCTACAAATCAATTTTGTGTCGTATGCCCCAGCATGTTTCCCTGTACGGGGCACATCTATTTGCTCCTCCAGCCGGACTTCTGGTCCTGTCTAACGCAGGGTTGCTGACGGTTCCTCCGACACCGCAGCCTTAGTGCCGTCCCTGCCCTGCGAGGGCTGTGCGGGCTCGCTCCCGCGGGACTGCGCTCGGGGGCTGCGCGCTGGGACCCCAGGGTGGGTGCAGCACGGCAGTTTGTTACTTGTACTGCTGGTAACCTGCTCTGGGTTTCATTTCTTTTTTTAATGGGAAGCTGAGTTGATGGGGCACTTCAGGAGAGCCCCATAGTGAATTCTGTTTACCCAGACGAGCATTTTGAGAATTGTTTCACTGCTTTGGGGAGTCTTAGCTTTTCAGCTGATCCGCCGTGATGCCCGCAGCGGCCGTGGGAAGAGCAGGCAGCTCTTCTCGACAGTGGATTTTCACCAGCCCTGAAAATCCAGCTCGGGGCATCTTAGGTTTGGCATTCAAAAACCAAGACAGTGAAAGCAGTGAACACTTCACAAAATCAGAGTGAAACAAGGCCACTGTAGAACTTATCAGTTTAAATGATACAGTGAAAGCACAGAATTTTGTGTAGGCCAACAAAAAGGGCTATTTTCAATTACTGCACTGCATGACTTTTGTAGAGTTTAACTTCTCTTATTTCCTAAACAACCAATAATACTTATTTATATTTGTCAAGTAGTACTTAACACAATGTTTTCCAGTTTTAAGTTGCTATTGTAGCACTTCAGTTGACTTTAACTTATAGTTACAATATAAAATCCACCAACTCACAGCTGATCCTCACTTTTCCAAACTTATGTTCTATAGCAAAATGCTGTGTCTCTGGGTCAGCTCATTGCACATGTTGCTCACTGTTTACATTTTTTACCTATAGATACCCATAATATCTGCCGAACATCTGACTAGCCACAAGTATGTTACACAGATGTAGACATTTTGTCATCAAACAGTAAGTTCCCAATGCGTTGTTGCTTGCAGTTTTCTTACTATATGTGTGCATAATTTGTCTTTTTCAGGGACAGAATGTTTTTATTTTCTTTCTAAGAAAGCTGATAAGATCTGGGGGAGGAGGCTCTGAACTCCTGGCATGCCATTCTCCTCTGGGTGCAGATCCCGTGGTTAGCAGTGACCACGTTAGCGAGTGTGTTGGGCCAGATGTCGGTATTGGTTTGTACATATAGACGGAACATGTAATACATATGGATAAACTTCTGAGCAGCAAAATCAGAGAGTCTAAAATTAGAGTTCTACGTTTTGTTTGTAAAGGATGATGGCTCTAGCACCGATGTGAGCCACGTCTAGGGGGGAGGTGGTTACATTAAGCTCTCTTTAGAAAGAACTAATTTTAAATCTCTGAATTTGGAAAGCCAGCCTCTCTGAAAATACAGGTTGAAGCCTGATTTCTCTTGAACACAGGTTGTCAGATTACGATGCGTCATGTACAGTATTTAGCTGGCAGGGGTGATATGGCAAGGAGAGGTCCCACAGTGCAGGCGCAGTTCATCCCTGCATTGTGCTGGTGTGAACGGTGATTGCAGACGGTGTATGTCAGCTTTTTATACTGCAACCTTTCATCCCACAAAGTTTGAAATCTAGGTTTGTGTGCCTAAGCTTGAGAGATTTTTTTTCCCCTGTGTCTTCCTATGAGTAAACTGTAGTTTCCAGCCCAAGTCGCCCGTTGTCATTAAGACCACCCGCAGCACATCACCTCCCCTAGGATAGCTTGTCATTTGTATTGCCTTTCTCTCCCTTGCACTCCGTTTCTGCTGCGTTTTTTATTGAATGGCTCGGCCATAATGGAATTATTACTTAGAGTGGGGATTAATTGATTTGCCACAGTGGGTTTATAGTAATAGTTATTCCTTTCAGCTGAGCATAAACGTTTCCACACTGCTTAAGTGACTCAGGTGGGATGCCTCTAGTCTGCAGCCTAATCCTGCTACCAGGCTTCCCTCGGCGGTCAGCTGGGAGCGGGGGGTCCCCATTTGAGAGACCGTCCGGAGGTGGAGGAGGAATCGCTCTCCAGAGGTGTGACAGGCAGTAAGACCAGAGCAATAGCTACGCTAGACGGGCGGTTAAGTAGGAAAAATTACCTTGGGGACGTAGGGCCCAGCGTTCCAAGGGTGTTCAGGTGCCGCTCAGATACTGGTTGGGCTCCCGGGTTTTCAGGGCAGTGGCAGCAGGGCCTGGGAAGGGAGAGGGGCCCAGGGCTGCTGGGCTCACACAGCACTTCGTGGGGAGCTGTCACCCAGCGTCTGGGCTCTGGAAACTGTCCCCCAAATTCTGATCCCACAGCTGGGGGCTCGGGAGCAGCGGGAGGCCCGTGTATTGTGCGCTTCCGTCGCTGCAGAGTTCGGGTGTAAAGCGAACCTCTGCTGCAAGAACGTCACTGAAGGGAAATCCCGCGGGGTCTGGGTGCGAGCTTCCCCGACACTCGACGGCAGACTTCCCTGTTGCAGATGCAAAGTTTGGGCTGATGTGGTGCTTACCAGAAGTTACGACTGTGTTGAAAATGCTTTATCTCTTTTCCTTTCTAGATCATAACTGAAGAGAAAAGGACAGTGTGTTTGGGTTGAGAAGAGGACAAGCTCATTAGCCATAATGTATATACCGTCAAGCAACACTCAGAAACTCCCTCAGCAGTAAGACATCCACACATTGCATGTTAACGAGATGAAACGAGAACTTGGAAATCCACTGCACACTGTTGCCTATATACTTTGTACATTTAATTGATATTTGTGCTGAGGTGATCTTATTGTCTAAAATCTACAGCATTGTCTATCTTTTCTAGCACAGAAGTATGCATATGGATTTGAATATGCATATGTAGTCTGTGTCCTACATAATCATGTATGTCACCTTGAAAAGACAGACGATGATGTAACCATAAATCTATTATGTATTGGTACGTCTGTAGACCAAGATATAATTTTTTAAAGTAAGTTTATTTCTTTCAAGGTTTACAAATAACAAAGGTGCACCTTGTATTTAAAATTGCCATTATAGATGAGAGCGTGCATGCACAGTAATTTTTGTTTAAGAGTAATATTTTTAATGTAATAGATTGTAAGAAGTGGTAAGAGAGGTATCTGACAGAGATGAATGTGCCAAGCAAAACCACAACTGTGTATATTTTAAAGCACATCAATGGCTTTAAATACCATGTTGTTAAGGATTCTCATGAAGTGCCATAGACTGAACATCCGATTAGAGTATTATTTCTGCAGTGTTATTTTCAGAACCACGTTTTCACTTACTTTATTAGTACTAATCAGTCAAAGGGCACCGTTCTGTTTCAAACCAAAGCTGTCTCAGAAATGGCCAACTATTCCTTACAGTAACAGTAGACAGCACAAGAAAGATACTCTAGCCGTACAAATTAACCCATACTGGCCATATATATAAACTATTTTAAGGCATTGTAGTGTAATATTTATGCATATTTTACTGTATAACATGATATACGAAAGGGAAAAGCCATTTCTGAGACACAGTAACAAATGTTTGAGGAACTTCTTTTGCTTCTATTTATAGCCTCTGTCGAAAGTCAAAAGGACTATAAATGTTTTGCAGAGATGGGTTTCACTTTTACTTCATCAAAGTCACGCTTTACATGGTGACTCTAAACAAAGACGAAAGAAGCACTGACATCAGATGCATGACAAACCAAAATATGAAAAATGGAGATGTTAATTAGAGTAGAAATTGGGTGGGTTAAATACTTGGGTGAGTTTTATATGTGATTTTTTTTGTTCAGATTAACTGCTTATAGCCTTAGAAAGCCTTTACAAAATAAAAACAAAAAAATAGATGTGCATTCAAGTTTTAAGAATGGATTCATCCAAAGGAATTCCTTTTTGTGGTTTGGATGTTGCAGCTAGTAAAGGATATTTTTGCTCTGTTCAGCAAAGTGCTGAAGTGGGGGCCAGGTCACTGGTAGCGTAGCGTGGAGTGGAAGAAGCGCGAGTTCGGTTGTAGAACTCTCCATACTTCCAAGTTTACTGCGAGTTTTTATGCTTGAGAGAGATGCTTTATAGTGTAAGAATGATGTGTTGATTTTACTGATTGTACTGTACATCTATTAAAGCCTTAGATTATTACATTACGGGTTAAAACCCATACCAATGTAATTTCAATCGTGTTAAGAAAGTATAGGTGACTTCACATGTTATTGTAGTTACTTAACATTATAGAATATTACTTATTTTTTCTTGTTAAAAGTGTAGTTTTTATTTCTTACATTTATTAGATTGTTTTCATTTTCTATTACCAGTTGAATACCATTTCAGTTTATAGAATTTTGTTTTATTAGAGTTTACTGATGACTTTTTCAAAATACAAAAAAAAAGTAGTTTTCTTCATAACATACTCAGTTTTGAATTTACATGTAGTGTCATATGAGTATTCGTATTATTGTTAACTAAATGATTTCTATTTTACTGATTTAATATTACAATGTAAGAATGTCAGTCATTGTTAGTTCTTGTCTAGTTTTCATTAAAAGAACAAAGATCTTTTATATGGATATCTTATAATTATATAATCATTGCTAAGTAAGAAGTTAAGTTGTTGCTATCGCAACAATCCTGGCAGACAATTGAGTAATATTTTGATGATTTATTTTGTTTGTAATTAGTTATTATGAGAAAATCTAGTTCCTAGATATTAGAATAAAATTTATTTTCTACTGTATCCATTTCAAATGTTAAAATATTGTTTAAATATTTTTTGAAATCCCTGAATATCAGGCCTTGTTATAAATAAGCTGCATAATCAATAGATCAAGGGACTTTTTGTTGATAATCCAAATACTCAAAGTTTACGTAACAAGAATTATAGTGTGTGTGTGCAAACTCTTGAGGGTTGATTATGCTGCAGTTTAGCATGTGGGAACGTATAGAGAGAAGGTTGACTTTTTGCACTTCTGTATATAGTCAAAAAAGAGAGAAACCTGTATAATAGTAAGATCTTATTTTGAATAAAAATGTCTATAATTACAAGGAGTTTTGTTAAGGCTAATAAAATGACAGGCTGAACAAAATTGCTTGCAAAAGTGGCACAGAGTTAGCACTCCATACCCCTTCAAAAAAGTTGCTTTGCTTTATGTGGACAGCTTGTAGTTTGCCAGGATTTTTTCAGCTGGAAAGATATGCCATCCTTCCAAGATCTCATGACTGACAAAAGCTCCACTGGTTCAAATCTGCCTGAAAATCATTAATAAAAAAAAAAAAGCAAAAAAAAAAAAAGCAAAAAAAGCAGGTACTTCAAATCATCAAGGTGAAATCATGGATCAAATATTCCGTACATTATTCAAAAACTACTGCATGTTTAAAGTATCAAAAAAATATATTAAAGATATATGCTATTCAAACCAGTTTCTGACAATTTCAGTGGTTTATTGTTCACAAAAAAGATTCTTCAAAACGAATACTGACTTTCACAAAAGAGTTAAATCTTGAACAGGCAAACCAAACAGCACACCGTAGCTGTAGTTGTTATGTGATTATTTTTTATTGCTGTAGTGGTCCTGTTCTTTTAGCAGGTGAAAAAAAAACCTGGGAAATTTTACCATTTTAATGGAAAGCGTTCAAGAAACCTTGTCATTACATATGCCAAAGCTGGAAAGAAAAAGCGATTAGGCCCTTACTTTATCTGATCTCTCCAGTACTCACACTGAATAATTAATGAAGTTGCACTTACTTGCAACCCCGCAACTTTCATCTGCTGAAAGGACAGATGTGCTTGGTTTTACTATTATGTAATCACAGACTTACTTTTTGCTTGTAGTTGCTCCAAATTATGTACTCTGTCCTGGGCTGCAATTTGTTTTTATGCTTATTTTATTATTACTGCTATAGTTGACCTTGCTGTATGGAAAAAATAAAGTGAAATTGCCCTAATAAAAATTCTCTTTCTTAATTATGTTTTTCTATATCAGGTTAAAAATCGCACCGCTTTCTTTTCTACACATTTTTCATTTTATCTGCATGTTTGTTTGACTGAAGAGATATAATTTATTGGTGGAAAAAACCCCGTATGCTGGTATTGGGGTTTTTCCTTCAACAGTGCATGGTATGTTAAATATACAGGATATATATTAAGAATGCTAAGACATGATTGTTAAATCCGGAGGATAAATATAAAGCATCAGGGTACCAGAGATCCAGACCAAGCTGTTATTCCCCTCCTGCGGCAATCCTTCCCCGACGCAGGTGGAAGAAGGGGACCCTCGGCGCAGCCGGGAGACGGGGTGCCGCAGGGGGACTGACGTTAGAGGGAGCCCCGTTTCCACGCCTTACTCTTGCTTCATGAGTCGCGCACACATCCCTCTGATAATCACAATTATTGACCAAAAATTCACAGGTTAGTTCGGAAAAGGAGACGGGTCAGAACACTTGTTTTCCACGAGGGTTTCAGGTGTCTCCCGCGTTTGTTGGCGCAGCCTGAGAGACCTCGCAGAGGAGCTCGGCGCTTCAGCGGCCGGTTTTATTTACTTCATCTCCCAGCTCGGCACGTCGGGACGCCTCAGTCCTATCGGCTGAGCACCCAGCTCATCTGCACTGCCTTTGCATCGATACTTGCATTTTAATTTATCGTTGCACTTAGCTGCCAAGTTAAAAAACAACGTGTCAAGCAGCACGACTGTTCTAAATTAGCAAAAACAACACGGCTTTATTTTCCCCCCTCACCGTTGAAGGCGGCCACGGAGGTTCCCGTGGTGGATCAGACCGCTCCGACGGCTGCTGTGGGTTAGTGCCCCGCCACGGCCGTCGGGCAGGAGGCTGCTCGGCGCCGCAGCCCCGGGAGGTCGGTGTCGCGCAGGACCCTCCGTTGGGTCTGTCCCGTCGCGCCCGGGCGGTGGCGGGGGGCTCAGGCCGCGGGAAGGGGGTACCGAGCGGCGGCTCTGCCCGCAGCGGGACTCTCGTGGAGAGCTGAGAGAAAGCAGCTCGGCTCGGATGCTGAGGAGAGCCAGGAGAAGGAGCTGGTGCCAAAGCGGCGCCTGCGGCCCGGGAAGCCGGCGGCCATGGCACCGCACCAGCGGGGCCGGGGGGACTATACAGGAGCAGTAACAACAGTGACGGTTGTTAAAACCGAATAAAAGAATTTTGTTCAAAGGGATCCACGTGTGTCTGCAGCCGAGATGAGGAAAGGATTCTCGGCCTGTGGGGAAGGAGGAGCAAGAAACCTGGAAAGGCGTTCTAATTGCCGTTGGGTGGTTTGTGATGGGAGCAGGGAATGGCGTCAGGAAGAAGGAAACAGTAATTCTCAGAGCCTTTTTGCGTCCAGATATTAGTTGTAATAAAAAAAGCCTCTTTCCTGCCCAAACAGAGCTGATCGCACCTCTTTCTGTGTCCCGGCAGTGGTGCCTCGGTGCCTGACGCCGGCTGCTGGGTCGGGCATGGCTCTGGCAGCGCCAGGGACACGCCGGGGGCCGGGGGACCGGGGAGCGCGGCACGGCCAGCCCGCTGGCCCACCGCTCTGTGCCCGCAGCTCCCGCGGCCCCCGCCGCAGGGAAGGCAGGTGTGGGGAATGGCCCAGGTGCGGGCGGTGGTGCTGAGCGGCCCCGGGGGCGGTGGGGTGGGATCAGCTGCGGCAAAGGGCCGGAGGCGGCCGGGCAGGGCTGGAGCTGGGGCTGCAGGAGGGAGCTGGGGGCCTCTGGACCTGCAGGTAGGAGCCGGTGGCTGCTGGGGGCTGGGGTGGGCATGGCCTGGGGTCCCTGGGGGGAGATGCTGCAGGAGACAGCTCGGCTGCAGCTTCAGGAGGGGGACCTTGCCCTGGTGCTTGCCCGGCGCCGGCTGCGGTCTCCTCGCCAGGTCAGCCTGGCCACGGCCCGGCCCGGCCCGGCTCGCCTGGCTTCTGGCTAACGCTGCAGGGCGGCGCTGGGGCTGCCGAGCCGTGGGATTCCCCTCGGGTTTACGCCTCCGTCGTGGCTCTGAGAGCGAGTGATTAAAGTGCGGGATGGTGACGGGCGTNTGGCGGGGGGCTCAGGCCGCGGGAAGGGGGTACCGAGCGGCGGCTCTGCCCGCAGCGGGACTCTCGTGGAGAGCTGAGAGAAAGCAGCTCGGCTCGGATGCTGAGGAGAGCCAGGAGAAGGAGCTGGTGCCAAAGCGGCGCCTGCGGCCCGGGAAGCCGGCGGCCATGGCACCGCACCAGCGGGGCCGGGGGGACTATACAGGAGCAGTAACAACAGTGACGGTTGTTAAAACCGAATAAAAGAATTTTGTTCAAAGGGATCCACGTGTGTCTGCAGCCGAGATGAGGAAAGGATTCTCGGCCTGTGGGGAAGGAGGAGCAAGAAACCTGGAAAGGCGTTCTAATTGCCGTTGGGTGGTTTGTGATGGGAGCAGGGAATGGCGTCAGGAAGAAGGAAACAGTAATTCTCAGAGCCCTTTTGCATCCAGATATTAGTTGTAATTAAAAAAGCCTCTTTCCTGCCCAAACAGAGCTGATCGCACCTCTTTCTGTGTCCCGGCAGTGGTGCCTCGGTGCCTGACGCCGGCTGCTGGGTCGGGCACGGCTCTGGCAGCGCCAGGGACACGCGGGGGGCCGGGGGGCCGGGGAGCGCGGCACGGCCAGCCCGCTGGCCCACCGCTCTGTGCCCGCAGCTCCCGCGGCCCCCGCCGCAGGGAAGGCAGGTGTGGGGAATGGCCCAGGTGCGGGCGGTGGTGCTGAGCGGCCCCGGGGGCGGTGGGGTGGGATCAGCTGCGGCAAAGGGCCGGAGGCGGCCGGGCAGGGCTGGAGCTGGGGCTGCAGGAGGGAGCTGGGGGCCTCTGGACCTGCAGGTAGGAGCCGGTGGCTGCTGGGGGCTGGGGTGGGCATGGCCTGGGGTCCCTGGGGGGAGATGCTGCAGGAGACAGCTCGGCTGCAGCTTCAGGAGGGGGACCTTGCCCTGGTGCTTGCCCGGCGCCGGCTGCGGTCTCCTCGCCAGGTCAGCCTGGCCACGGCCCGGCCCGGCTCGCCTGGCTTCTGGCTAACGCTGCAGGGCGGCGCTGGGGCTGCCGAGCCGTGGGATTCCCCTCGGGTTTACGCCTCCGTCGTGGCTCTGAGAGCGAGTGATTAAAGTGCGGGATGGTGACGGGCGTTTGATGCTGCTTTTAAGGAGTTACGAGGGGGGTGGACCTCCTGCAGCTGAGCTTCCATGGGGGGACCTGCCTGCGGCGTGGGTGCACCCCCCTCAAAACGCTTCCCGGCTTATTGCCGTGCAGAGCTGTCGGGTGTTGGAAAGGCTGGGCTGAAAGGCCCCAGCGTGAGCTGCTCTGACGGCTGTTTCTCATCGCACGCCGCTGGCTGGGGGAAGCCGGGGGGGTGGGATGGCTGGTGAGAGCAACGGCGCCCGGCGGTGCTTCGTGGTGCCTCTGCCAAAGCTGGGCCTGGTGAAGGAGCCGTGCCGTGTGCTGGAGGAGACCCGAGCGCGGCGGGTTGGCAGCGGGGTGCCCGGCACCGGGTGCCTGCTGCCGGCAGCCCCCAGGGCTGGGGGGGTGGGAAAGTCTCCCTTGCTTGTGTAGGCTCAAGGAACAAACTGAAAGCCGGTAAGAAGTCAGTGCGCTGTTTTTCATGGGGTTGGTGAAGATGTTAGAAGGTGCGTTATCCCTGTGCTAATAAACCACAGGAGGAAATTAACCCCGACGTTTCAGGAGTGCACTGGAAATAAAAGTGCTGTTACTCCTAAGCACCCTAAAAGTGCAGCCGAACGGCGTTCATCACGTATACAGTCTCGGTACCTAAAAATAGCCAGTTTGGAGTCTTTTACCCATCACAGGAATTTAGCAAGCTTGTTGTGGCATATGTTGGCAATTACCTGGCACCAACAGGGAAACACTCCATTAAATAATGGTAAGAGAAGAGTGACAATTATGGGATGGGAAAAGACAGGTTATGCCCTTCTGAGAGCAAACAGCACGTGGCACAGCGCTGCGTGTCCAGTCCCCCCTGGGGCATCGGGAGCGGGGTCCCTCCCCGGCAGGCACCCTGTGAGGGGTGGGATGGGGGTGCCGCGGGCACGGTGCGGACCCTTGGCTTTCGGGGTGGAGAGAGCAAAACTGCTTTGCCTGTTTTCGTGTGCCCTCAGCTACGAGGTACTGCAGCGGTGGGAGGCACTTGTGGCACTCCCGAGGACGGGGGATGTCTGAGCGCTCGGGGGAGCGAGCCCACCCCGTCCCCCGGGCTGGGGGAACGGGAACAGAACCGCAGGGCTGAGCGCGGGCGCCTGAGCCGTGGGGTGCTGGTGAGGCGCCCAGACGGGCTTGGCCAGGAAGGAGGGGGGATGCTCGTGCTGGAAAGCAGCATCTGCACCAGAGAAAACCTCCAGTTATAAGGGAACTGGTTTTTCCTCTGCTCTTCCTTCGGTGCTGTTTATTAATCCCAAGCCATCCTCGCCTGGATGTGCTGGTTATCGAGCCCCAGCTGCATACGGAGCACACGGTATTTGGGGCTACGCTCGCCGGGGGAGCGCAGCGTGCTGCGTAGGGCCGGGCCGGGCGCGCAGCCCTGGGAGCAGCTTCGCAGCTGGGCTGGCGCAGCCGTGGCTGCCCCCGGCCATGGCACTCTGCAGGGCATTGCAAAACGCTGCTTAAGGAAAACAAAACAAACCTTCTGTAAAGCAGTGTTGCTAATTGCCTTTTCCACCCACGTCTCGTTTTCTTCTTCTAAACGCATACCTCTGGTCTAGGAAAAGGTCAGCGGTGGAAGTTGCTGCTTTCTACCTTCCTCTCAAGTACGCCTGGTTTTTAAAAGCCCTAAACCACACTTTATACAAAATGAACTGTGTATCTTATTGTTAGCATTAGCAGGGTGCAGTGTCACGGGGGAAAATCCTGCGGCGACAAGCTGACCTCCGCTGGGTTGGCACGTCTCAGCCGAGCTGCTTGTCTTGGTGAGGCTAAAGATAGACGTCTGTGTCCCGCCGGCAGCACGCTCGCTGCCGGCCAGGCACCGTGTCTTGCCATCAGCGCACGGAAGAAAAGCTGCTCCCGGTGCTCGCTCGAGTGTGGAGTCTATCTCGGTGTTTGCGTGCGGGTTTGGCAAATCCAGGCGGACCTGCCCGGGGTTGCGCCTCCGTGCAGGGTCAGGGCACAGAGCCCAGGCGGCTTCAGAGGGGCTTCGCTTGCCCCTTCCCTCCTCCTCCCGCTTGCGCAGCAGCCGGGAGCAGCGACGCCTGCCCTCGCCGTCTGCGCGCTTGGCTTTGCTGCCCCGCAGCAGAGCCGCTCCGCTGCGCGCCGAGGCACGTCTAACAGCGGGGGGGCTTGGGGGCTGGCAGCGGTGCTGCAGCCCGGGCTCCGCCAGCTCCGGGTGCTCCCTGGGCACACGTGCACGGCACCCGCCGCGGTGGAAGCGTGAGGTGCCGAAATCCTGACCGAGAAGCATGAAGAAGAGCCTGGCTCGGCAGTGCGCGCTCGTTAGCGGCAGATAATAACGGTGTCGGGCACTGAGCGCCGCTGCGCTGCGGGGCTGTAGGAAGTGCTGCGTCTCATTTCATGGGGTGTTTCTGCCACCAGTCAGAAAGTGCGGCAACAGCCTGCGCGGGGGGTGTACAGCCGGCCGGGGGCTGCGGGTTTGCATTTTTTCCCCCGCCCCAGGTCACCCCGAGCGCCCGGCAGTGCAGCAGCCCCGCGCTGTCCCCCCCGTGCAGCGCCGTCACCCGTGGTGGGCAGGAGCTGGGGCCCAGCGCCGGGTTTGGATGATTCCAGCAATGCCCTGGGGCATTTGGGCGAGGGGGCTCAGCGCGGGGTGACCTGGTCCACCTGGGGTGGAAACAGGTCTGAGCTCTGGCAGCGCCATGAGCCGGGCAGGAGGTGACGGGCAGCCACCCCCCCGTGCCTTGTCCTTGCCGTTCGCTGCGTGCTCGGCACCGCTGGCCTTGTGCGCTTCTGCTGCAGCGCGCGGGGCCGGTCGCCGCTACTCACGGGGCTGTCGCAAGCGTACCAGACGTCCTGCAGCAAAACTGATCTGGTGGTGGAGTAACGCCTGTATTTAAAACGCCATCTTCATAATTGGTACCTATGCACGTGCTATATGGATCAGCCTCTGGTGCGTGGCTCGGTATGCCGCTGCGCTGCCGGGGAAGATGGGCTGCTCCCGGGCCGGGCTGGAGGAGCAGCCCGTGAGCAACAGCCGTGAACAATTGCCTCGCCGTGCCGGCAATCGCAGCCCGCCTCGCAGCGCGTTACCCGAACGTGGGGTTTGGGGTGGGAGGGATGCAGCAGACCCCGACACCTGATGGTGAAGGGGTCTGTGACTGTGGTCACAGGGCCTGCGGCATCGGCAGCCGTAAGCAAAGGGGGAAAAGACATCCAGTGTGTCATTTTACCCAGCCTCTGACAGCTGCTGCTGGCTCCAGCTCCTTCCTCTGCTCGTAATTTCTAGTGCAAGAAGGAAAATGATGTGAAAAGATTGTTACTGCATGAAACCCAGTTCTGAACATCTGTGCTGAATTGAAAACTTCATCCTAAAATAGACACACAGATACAGAGTGAAAAGAAGCAACTTAAAGAAGAGAGCTTGAGGGAATTAACAAGACTCCAACTTGCCCTATAAAATTGCTCTGGGCGTATCTGAGCGTCTATCGGCATTCCTTCCCAACTTCGCTTACTGCTGCGTGGCTGTACTCCTTTCTCCCGATACCAGGTGCTGGTCGCTTTAACTCTGTCCATTCTCTAAAACAACGGTTTGGAGGACACGCACCTCCAAAGCGTGGTGCAAGCGTTGGGTCTGTGCTGCCTTTTTCTGTGTTTTACCCATAACACAATGAGTTGGCCAGGAGACCCCCGCGTACCTTGAAGCCGGCAACACCTCTTCAGTTGGTGCTTGGGTTTACGAGCTGCTATAATGGAGTCTCGATTTCGACTGCAATTAAATTATCCCTGCTCATCTCTTCATGCAGCGTGGAGCAGCCTGTTCCAAGAGCCCTGTGCTCCCGGCACAGCCGCAGTTCAGCGGCACTTCATAGGGGCGCGTGGGCCAGCGCCTGCTCGCCTTTAGTCTTGAGATGGGACGCAGAACAAAAGGTGATGGGCCGAAGGCGCTGGCTCGGCAGCCGACGGAGCCCACGTGCCGGTGCGGCGGTGCAGGTGATGGTGCCCGTGTCCATGCCGGCCCGGCAGTGCCCGGCGGGCGCGCAGGGGTGCCCGGGGGTGCCCGGCGCTGCCAGCCAGCCCCGCCTGGCAAAGGTTTCCCCGAGCTGTGCTGTTCGAGGGGAGAAGGCAGGATTTGCCCCTGTGACCCCTACTTCGGCTTCGTGTGGAGCAGAGGGAAATACAGCACCGTGTGTTGGGTTTTGGGGTTTTGTAAGTGCACGTTGTCCGTAACTTAAAGCTTTATTTGTCCTCTCGCTCCACGAGCAGCGCTGGTTGACGCTGGGAGGCACGCTGCCCTCCCGCTCAGCCACCCCCCGGAAAACCCCCCGAGCTGTAGCTATGCCCTGTGTATTTGGTAGGGAATCGCTTTGATCTTTACTATTTTTAAAGAAAATTCTGGAGCCTGGCTTGAGCGTGCCAACTTCAACTGCTTGGAGAAGGGCCAGGAGGTGTTTTGTCACTTGGGGATGTCGGGGAGAGTAAGTGCGTGCGTTAGGGACTTCACCAAAACCAGCTGAGATGATGTCTGTCGTCTTGGACCTATTACATGCTTGAGAAGGGTGAGCATTCTTAGTGTTTTGCAACAGAGAAAACCTAAGATGGCCTAAAACCAAAGAGTTTTTAACTACCTACAGCTCTGTTCTTGAGTTAAATGCCCGAGCTGGGGACGGAGCAGCTCCATCATTTCAGCTGCAGTCACTCAAAGCCCAGGCAGGGCTTCTCCGGCTCTTGTGCTTCAGGGGCCGCGTGTTTCCCAGCACCAGGATCCAGCGCGTGGATCCAGCCCGGGCTGAGCCCGGGGTGGCAGCCGGCCCCTGTTTGGGCTCGGGGGAGCCCGGGCAGGCACCAGGGCTGCTGGCGGGCTGGCATCTGGTGCGTGTGGAAGGAGCTCTGGTCGGGCTTCTGGTGCCCACAGAAAAGGGGCTTTTCTCTGGGTCCTGAGCCCTCTCCTCACCAAATGCTCTGGACAAACAGCTGCTGGCTGGGCTGTTGCTGTGTTTGCAGCCCCTGAGCCTGTGAGCAGTGCAAAAAGTTCCCTCCCTCCCTGGCACGGCTTCCCCCTCTTAGCCCCCAAAACGGACCCGGCCTGGGGCTGCCGGCCGGCCCCCCGCGCGGTCGCCGGCTCCCCAGCGCTCCCCGGAGCCGGTGGTGGTGCTGGGAGGTGACAGCAGTGCCAAGGGGCGCGGGGGGCTGGCGGGGGCCGCTGGTTGCTGTGGGGTTTGAGCCGTTGCAGGTCACGGAAGCAGCCCCGGTGCGAGCGAGGCAGGACGGGGATGCGCTCGCTGCTGCGGGGGAGCTGCACCCGCAGCCCAAGGGATGCGCTGCAGCGTTCCAAGCGCGTCCGTGCTGCCGCAGGGCCCCGCCAGCCCGCCCGTTCGTGGCTGTAGGGCACAACCGGGGACACCCCGTCCCAGCGTCTGGGGGGCTCTTGGAGCTCTGCCACCGGCGTGTGCGGCGATGCAGTGGGAGAGCACAGACCGGGGGGCAGAGAAACGGGGGTTTTCTCTGTTGCCGTTTCAAAAGAAGACCGAGGCCGTAATATTTTGCGGACTATATTATGGCCCATCTCAAAGCTTTGGTGCCGCTGGAGAGCGAGACAGCCACGCAGCGGTGGTGCGAGGCTGCTGCGCCGAGCCCGGCCCCGGCGAGGGTGGCCGTGACTGCTGTTCTGCGTGGGGGCTCTGCCCCAGGGGCCTCTCCGCCTCCCACCCCCCTTGGACCCCCGCTCCCGGCAGCCTCCACTCCCTCGCCAGACTCCCGTTCCCTTCCCAGCCCCACGATTTTCAGACTCAGCTTTTCTCCCCTGACTTCTCAGCCCATCTCTGCTGCTCACCTCCCAGTCTGTTCCTGGCTTCGTGATTTTTCCCAGCATCTCATTCCTTTCAGCTAAACCTAATTTCTGCCCTCACAACCCCTCCTGGCCTTCACTTTTTCCCCAGCCTCCCACCCCTGTTTGCCTCCCCCCCCTTCCAGCCTCCCACAGTTTTGGGGCCTTGACTCTTTTTTTTTCCTGGTCTCAACTATTGATTTTTTTAAAATTTTTTAATGTGGTCTCCACTTTTTTCCAGTCTGGCACCTTTTTCTGCCTCAGCTGAACCCCTGACGGGCTCGGGGAAGCCGTTCTGAACTGTCGATGTCTTCATGGCCAGACACAGCAAAAAAACGCCCATCGGCACAAGTCGGTGTGGACGTGCCGCTCTCTGCGTCCCAGAGGAGCCGGGCGCAGCGCCCGCCGCGCCGGTGCTGCCCGGAGCTCCTGCGGTAGCGGGCGGTGGAGGAGGCAGCACATGGCAACCCCTCCTGCTGCCGCAGCCGCTCCTCTCAGCGCCGCGGAGGAGCCGCAGCAGCTGGTGACCGGGCTGCCTCCCCCGGGCAGCGTGCGGGCAGGGCGCAGGCAGGGGGATCAGGGTGATCCCCCAGTCTGGAGTTCAGTTTAACACTATCTTTTATTAGCGCGATACGCTGCTTACTTAAATCCTACAGCAAATGATAATAGATGAATCAATTTACTGGGTTTTTCCTCCTGCGTTACGAACCCCTCAGCGCCCGGCTGGGGCACCGCTCAGTAACTGCAGCTGCTCTGGGGGGTCTGGCCACGCCGGGCTGGGTGTCCCCGAGGGGAGCGGGGTGCGCGGGCAGGACAGGCCGGGGTGCTGGGTGGGAGACGGGGATGCCGCTGGGCAGGACCGCGCTCTCCGCTCAGGGCATCTCTGCGTGGTGCAGCTGAGAGGTGCTGCTCCTGCGGGGCAGAGTTACCGGGAGGGGAATTGTGCCCCTCGTTCCTCGCCTGCATCCGCGTGGCGCTGCCTGATGCTAAGCAAGATAAAACAGCGAGGGCGTTTGCTTCCCAGGCCCAGAGAGGCAGGAGGAGCTGGCGTGTCGGTGGGGCCGGGCTCCTGCCAGCGAGCCCACCCTGCCACCGGCCTCCCCTTCGCGCCCCGGGCAGCCGCCGGCAGCTCCTCCGCAGCCCCGGCCTCCGGCGTGGGAAAGGGGTGCCGGGGGAGCCGCGGCCCGGGAAGAGCTGCCGGGGCAGGGGGGCTCTCCATGGGCAGCCTTAAACATCGCGGAAAAATGAGGGCAAGCACCGATCTGTGCCTCACCCTGGCTACACCGGCTTGCCCGAGGCGCTGCAGCGAGCGCTTGCCACCCGGGCTCCTGTGTCGGAGTGTCTGTCCTCAACGAGCGTCTGTGTCCGACGCTGCCTCAGTAACTGCGCTTTGATACGCTATGCCGTCAAATTTACTTAGGTGATTTTCCTTCGGATGAACTTCGTATAACTAGGCGTTGGCAAACATGGTCGTTGGCCTGTTGTCAGAGGCAGGTCTGCACACCCAACACTTGGTTACAAACTTATTAATTACAATAATAAAACGACCACTGTAAGCGTGAGGCGGTTGTTTACCATCATTGCTGGAGCTGGTCAGGAAAATGCTGGGTGTTTTAATTCTTGTCAGCCCCCGTAACCACAGCCGCCCGTTACGGTCCCCTTCCCCGGCGGTGCCGCGTCGCGGGGACCGGGGCGAGGACGCTGCTGGCGGGGGCAGCGCCGCGGCTCTCCGGCCCCGGGTCCCGGCGGGCGGCTGGCCAGGGCTCGCCCAGCGCTGCCGCAGCACCGACTGCCAAACCGAGCCCGGCCCCCTCAGAAATCCCTGCTTTCGGCAGCGGCACGGCTCAGCCCGGCGCAGAATACATGCAAATACTCTGCCAGCAAAGTGAGGGGGTTGTTCCCCCCCAGGTAGTTACCGGCTGCCTTCGGGTACTCCAGTCAATCAAAAAGCGCTTGCTGCCGGAGAGCAAACGTGCCAGGTTTGCCGCTTTCTGACTCACCGGTAGGTAAATTGGGCAATCTTCTGTTTCCCAATCTGTTTTTCCTTCTCAGGAATTCAGCCTTTGCTTCGTTTTCAGGACAGCGAAAGCTAATCCAGCTGCTAGTTCGCACACGCAGCTATCTCCCTGCTCGGCAGATGCTGGCAAAACCCCTCGTTTTTCGCGAGAAGGAAGACGGGGCTGTGCCCGGCACCCCGGCAGCCGCGCACCCCCCAGCCTTGCCGGGCTGTGCCCTGCTCCCCTCCGGTCCCATCCTGCAGCCTGAGCCGCGTCCCGGGGTCCTGCCCACCCCAAACCGCTCCCAGGGCCAAGGCTGCCGCTGTCGGCCGGGAGCCCCCGGGAGCCGGGGGCTGCTGCGGGGCCGAGCGCTGCCCCGGGGACGGGACGGGGCTGCCCCGTGCCCTGAGATGCCCCAACGCGCAGGCGCAGGGCGAGGTCCCACGGGCAGCACCCAGCGTCAGAAACTGCCAGAACCTCACTCTGTTTTTCACATGCCTCTTCTCTGTCATTTCGTATTCAGCGCTAAAACGTAGGCCTCGCCGCTTCCCCCTTTATTTTCTGGCATTTTACACTTCACCCTGTTCTCAGAAACACGCAGCGCTCCCCGTCCCCGGCGCCTCGCGGCCCGGCTCCGCAGGGCAGCGCCCGCAGCCCGCTCGCCGGGCAGCTCGGCTGGACAGCCGCGGAAGGGACACGCTTCCAATCCTTTCCTTTTATTTTTCCTCTCCTTTCCCCCCCCCCCCCCAATCCCAGGCAACGGTTTGTAATGCTGCAGTTCGAAGGTACCCACTTGTGACGGATGGGCAACATCTTCCTGTACTTTATTTGTAAATTCTTTCCCAATAGAGTGGATATCAATAATTGTATGAACCAAACTGCTCCGTAAGTCTTTTGCTTTCCAAGTGGCATCAGGTCAGGCTACTACAGGGCAGAAATCAGTGAAGAATTTGGCACCCTATTTCGAGCATGCTGTGACAGTCCTCTCAGGCAAACAGAGTTTTGTATCAATTTTTTAATCCCTCATGTCCTACCCTTCTGAGCTGAAGACTCATTCTGGGAAGAAATCTGTTAAATCCGGCACGTGACTTTCTCGCAGCACCGCTTGCGATGGAGTTTTGAATGGGAACAGGAAGAAACGTGTCAACAGCTTCGTGTCTCTTCTTGTCTGGCAAGCAGCATCCCTTGCCAAGTGGGCGATGCCTTTCGCCGCCTGCCAAGCGCATCTCGGCGCCGCGGGCACGAGCACCCCCGGGACGCTGCTCGGAGCCCCGCGGACCAGCGGTCCTCACCCACGGCCGCAGACCAGAGCTGCGTGATGGGGACATCTCGCCGGCGGGAGCCGCAGGGTTTGCCTCCGCGCGCTGCTCCTGCCGCGCTTCGAGGGGGAGGCTGAGTCATCCCCGGGTTTGCGACAGTCCGGAGGAGGCCCAGCTGTCTCCCCGCCAGGCGCGGAGCGTCTGTGCCGCACGGCTTCAGCCTCCGTGCGAGCGTGGTGGCTTCCCACTTCATCCTTAATGTCATTGTTCCTGCAGAACAGCGCGTACCGGCAGCGTGCCGCCCCGTCTCACGGGTCACTCATTGTCGCTGCATATGTTGGGATTGGCTTAATTAGGGCTAAAACATGGCTGCGTTCACACCTTCTCTCTAGAAAAAAGGAGGAGATGAGCATAAAAACCATGCTGGAGCTTGTATTTTGTCCCACGTGTCTGTCGCAGTCGAGGCGTGTTGGCTTCGCGCACCTCTCTTCTTCCCAGGCTTGCTCCAATGACTGGATGAAGGTAGTTTTGGTGGGGGGAGCGCGTCCTCCTACCCAACCCGATCCAGCGCGGTCGGGCCGTGCCGCAGAGCTGCCGCCAGCCCCAGCTCGGCTTTGGGCAAAGCTCGCAGGCTGAAATGCAAAGTGTTGAACCCATGGCCTCGGGGAAGCCGCTGGCTTTCATCCTCCCTGCATAACCTGCAGCAACAGGGATTTGGAAGCAGCCCTGGCGCCGGGACGGAGCCATGCGCGGTGCTGTGCCCCCGGCCCCCCCAGCCACAGCGGGGACAAGGGTCCGGCGGGCACCCCAGTCTTGTAAGGCCCGATCCCTCCGCGGGCATCGCCAGGGCCTGCTGGCACTCGTATCTCCAGACGGGTTCTGTCTTTGAACGTTTGTGCAGGGTAGAAAAAAAGATACAAGAAAATGAACGTATACTCATGAGCCTCGCTAGCTGACGGGGGATTGCCACGGTATTATACAAGTCATTAACGCAATTATTCTGATGGGCAATGCACTATAATTAAAAAAAAATTGTTTGCAAATCATGTGGGGATTTGTTTTAATTAAGCGTTGCCTTGTCAGACCCATGCTGGGTTACAGAGGCTGTGAGAGCCGAGTTTATCTCTTAATTAGCTGATCAGCTTCCCCGGCCGCAGGATGCATGCGGGGTGACTTCCACCAGCCGTAGTTTGGATTTTGGGGGGGGGGGGGAGGAGCACAGGAGCTTGATTTACTGCCACTGCAGACAAATGGGGAAGTTAACACCAAAAAAACCCTCACCAACCAGAGCAACAACGCCAGAGCCCAGCCCTCGGCCCCGGCAGCGGCTCTGCCCCGCTGTGTGCCCGGGGGCCGGGACCCCCGCGGCAGGGACGGTCCCGCCGCCCCTCTGCGGGCGATGGGGCGATGGCGGTGCCACGCAGGGCTGCGCGGCGGGTACGAGCGTGCCCCAGGGCCGCGTTCCTGCGGCGTGTTTGACGTTAAACCGATGCAGACATTGCTGCGATAACATAAGAACATGCGACGCGTCTGTGGGAGGAGGAGAAGGGACCACCCCGGCCGCGGGGCCGGAGAGGCCGGTGCTCTCGTCGCTGCTCAGTGGACGGTTTAACTCAAGCCCGGGGCCGGCGCAGCAGCGTTCCCAGCCTGGGCAGCCGCTGCTCTGACTTACCCCCGGTTCTTCCCCACCCAGGCTGAACCCAGGTTTGCCGTCGCTTGCGACTAGCAGGGGAGTAAACACAACGAGCGAGGAAAACTCCATGTAACTCACTCTGCAAAACTGCAGGGATCTTTTTTCAAAAGGGAAATAAACCATGACAATTTTCAAGGGTCTTTTAAAAACCGGGTTACACCAGGAAAACTTTGGAGATCAGAGTTGCAGTGTACAATTAACCTTTGGTGAGGAGAGCTTCCGTTCCCTGTTAGTTTTGTTCATGGGTTTAGGTTAGTTTTATGAAGTTGTATGGTGTAATTTATCTAGTCCTTCCTATTTATGAGCGCATTTCAGAGTACAATGTTAACAGCCTGAAACACTGCCATGCTTTAGCATTTTTTTGGCTTAACACTATTCAATGTGAAAAAATTAATATTTTGACTCAAAATACTGAATAGCAACTATGAATGTTAAAAATTCGCAGCTCATTTCAAAATATGTCAAAATCTCCCAGGGAACAGAAATACCGATTTATTTATTTTTTGGGCCAGCTCGGATCTTGCCGATGAGCTGCGATGGCTCTTTGCAGCAGGACTGGCAGTGGCCGACGTCCCGGGTACGTGTCCAAGCCCTGTACGGCGGGAGGAAAAAGCCCGCGGTTTTCTGTGCGGGGAAGCACTTTCAGGTGCGGCTCGCTTTCAGTATTTGCCGTTTTCAATAGGTATGTGATGGTCTTCAGAGGCACCGGAGACCAGCCGGCACCACCAAAGCTGCTGCTGGAAAATCCCAGCATTTGGTGACTCTGAAAATTGGTGACTTATTTCAACAGCCCGCTGGTTTTCCGTGGCTGAAAACTATCCCCAGAACTGTGGGAAGTGGCAAACTTTAAAAACTTCAAATGCGTGACCTTCCAGGGGTGTCACCCCGCTAGCGGGGGGGCTGCTGGGTGAGCGTGCTCTGCCCCCGCGCTCGGGCTGCTTCGCTTCTCTGTCGACGCCTCTTAAAATGCCGAGCGCCGGTCTGGTTTCCTCCTTCAGCGCACCAGAGGAATCTGTGCAGTACTCCAGTAATTCTAAAAAAGTCATTAATTATTAAGCAGGCGTGTATCTGGGGTCAGCGAGATACCTTAGCCTAAGAGATATAACTCTGTTTGCAAAGCTATTTGTGCAGAACATCTGTTTCTGCAGTGCAGCGTATTGTGGAGGGAAGAAAATTTACAAATAAAAAAGTTATAAAATGTCAACAGAGGCTCTGCTATGAATAGCCAAAAGTTCAAAGGACATAGGAGCCTTTACAGATGGCTTTTCTCAGCCTTTGAAAACCAACTGGGATTTTTCAACAGTAAAAATTGCTTGATCTGCCTGTGACGCTCTGGGGTGATCCCAGCCCCTGGGGTCCCGCTGCCGGCAGGGCTGGGCGTGCTCGGGGCAGGGCCCCGCGGGCCCTCGGGCTCTGCCCTCCCGTGGGGCACCGCATCCCCCTGCCCCACGGCGAGCGGCCAGGAGCTGCGTGGGAGTGGGGCGGCTGGTCCCACCCCCTCCCACCCCCTCCCACC
>VZTQ01009910.1:105967-115978 GCA_013400755.1 Pelecanoides urinatrix
CCACCCCATCCCACCCCATCCCATCCCTCCCATCCCATCCCATCCATCCTGAGGGGCAGGGAGAGAGCAGGAGCAGAGCCTGGCCAGCCGCCCCGCACGCTCTCGCTCCGGCCGGCTGCGAGGCATCCCGGCATCCCGGGCGAGGAGAGCAGCAGCTGCTCCCTGCATCTTCTGCTCTTGTTATCGTCCGCTGGCACTTAAACCCTAATAGCTTGTGCAAAATTAGCCTTACTGGGAAAGCATGCGTGCTTTAGCTCTCGGCTCCTAATGCATCAATTAAGCCCCGTGTTATCTGGGAGAGGCGTGGGGCGGCCAGCGGGAGGAGAGGGCAGCGCCTGCGGAAGCTGGGCTGCCGCAGGGAAAGGGAAAGCCGCCTGCCCGTGCCCGGGGCCGCGCGGGCAGCTCCCTCCCGGTCGGGCAGACGTGCCGTGTCCTCCCGCGGCTCTGCCGGGGCGAGCGCAGGGGACGGCAGCCGTGCTCTGGGGCCGGCACTGGCCCCGCTCAGCCCACTGCTGGCCCGGGGCGCGGGGGCCCTGGCCCACTGCGTGACAGCAGCTTCCAGAGGAACAACAAAAGGGGCTGTGGCACGAAGGGAATTAGCGTAGAAACGTGCTCCCGGACTGTGGGAACCGCAGATTATACGACGCAAGTGATGTTTCTCACATCACTGCGAGGACGGGCATTTGCAGGTGTGGTTGCCGGTTGTGTGCAGAACGCAAGCCTTTTTTTTTATTGTTTAAATAATAAAAACTATGTGCTTAAAAAAACAAAACCAAACAAACCACAACCCTAAAGGGATGCCATTAACATCCTTCAGCTGGGATAATAGGGAGATCAAAGAGCAGAAAGAGACACAGGCGCTGGTTTTGCTTTCCCTCCTTGCTTGGCTCGCCCCTCTGACTTCAGACTGCTGGGAGGGAGCAGGTTCTGCAGCAAGAACTGCTTGTTTCTCCACCGGCTGTAATTACAGGCCAGGTTGAGCTCATATGCGTAATGCAATGCAGTTTCCAGCACTAATGATGCATTGTCAGAACTGGCATGTGTAGCAGACAAGTGGCCGGGGCCCCGGAGGTGCTGGGGAGTGACGGGAGGGGGGACGCGGAGGGGCTCCTCGGGGGGCCTGAGCAGCCAGCCGAGTCTGTTTGGCTGGCTCACGGTTTGAACACTGTATGTGCAGCTGAAAATCATCTCGTTAACCAGGTTTAAACCCCGCTGTGGTGCTGCAGCTCCAGCCGGGAGCAGACCCCCGGCACGGGGCTCTGCCCGTTCGCTGGGCAGCGGGAGGAGGCTGGCGCTGGGCTCGCGGGGGCCTTCGGTGGCCGTGTTTTGAGCGAGGGGGGTGGCTGGGGTCTAACTACAACCGGGGGCGCGGAAAGCTGGTCCGCAGCAGGCCGGGTGCTGCAGTGCTCGTGTGCCCGCTCAGGCCGTGCTCTGCTTCAGCCAGAGGTGACTCGGCCGTCTGGGGCTCCTGCTGTCCTCGCTTGGTTTGAGCAAGCTGTTCCCTTTTTCTCCTCTTATTTTCCCTACAATCAATTGCTTCAGCAGACATGGATTTTAATCAGCTGGAGGCTTTTCTCACTGCCCAAACCAAAAAACAAGGTGGCATCACATCCGATCAAGCTGCAGTCATTGCAAAATTTTGGAAGAACCACCGAATAAAGATCCACGAGAAGCCTGATCAATCAAAGCCGTTGGGATAATGTCTTGAAAAACATGAACTGGCGAGTGGATCTGAGGGCTCCTGCTGTCCGAGGCACGTTAAGTGACGGCACGCGTGAGTGCGTGCTGCTTGCTGGTGTCATGCACTGCTGAGGATTTATTTTGATCCTGTGTTGAAGGGCTCCACTAATTTCGGGGTATTTCCCAAGGGGTTTTTGTTTGTGCCGGCTTGAAGAGAAAACAGAGATGCTGGAGAGAGACCGGGCTCCCTGGAGGGGACCCCGCCTGCCCTCCCCTGCTGCTCTTCCATTTCAAAAAGGAGAAGATAACTGTAGAGCGGCTGCGGTCGGGCCGCCGCAGCAGCAGAAGACACCAGATAGAGTCAAATCTGCTTCCTGCCCGTGCGCCCGCGGCAGCCCGGCCGGCTCCGGATGCTCCTGCGGCCGGAGGAGCGGAGGGGGTTTCTCTCGGGCTCGAAACCACCCGGCAGCCACCCGGGTGCTGCCGCCCTCGCCCTGCCACCGGCTCCTCCCGGCCCTGCCGCCGCGAGCAGCACGGGCGCTGGCACCCGAGCACGGTCTCCGGGGAGAAAACCAAAGAATTTGGCTACGCACACTCTAAGGACAGCCAAGGATGATTTGAACGAGCGGATAATGCCGCTTCCTTGTTTTCAAACGGGACTTCCGAGGTTTTTTTGTCCTCCTCTGCTTCTTTTTGACTCCTCCTTATTGCTCCCTTTTGAGGAGTGCTGAGCATCGCCCTCTGCTCGTGCCCCATGGCCGGAGAGCCCCCTCCCCCCCACACCGCATGGGCGGAGGGGGCAAAAACCCACCACTGAATCCCAGTCTGTGTTTGCAGCTCTTACCTCTTGGCTCATGAACAGCAACTATCGAACGTTAAAGTTATATTATCCCTCTACAATAGACTTCGCTCTTTCACAGCCCTTTGCATTTCTAGATTTCCGAGTGTTTTACCAGGGTGGTTAATTCTGGTTATTCTCATTTACTAGCGGGAAGCTGAAGCTGGGGCAAGTGAAGGGACTTGATCCCTGTCTGAGCAGGTCACAGCTAGAGGCAAGCGCGGGGCTCCCCTTGGGCAGCCTCCTGCCCTCCCACTAGCGACCCTGCCTCCACTTTGCTATTAGAAAAGCCTTGCGTGGCCAAGCACACTGGAATTAATTCTTCTTATAAATGAATCATGCTAAAAAATTCATGACTCAGGAGCAGAAGGATGATTTTTCGGAAGAAGCCTCGCCTGCAGGAGGCACAGATCCCGGCCAAGTAAACCCTGATCCTCCCAGCTTCCTGCAGCAGGCGGAACCGTGAATAACGAGAACCTCCTCCTCCTGCAAAGCCCCCGGCTCCCACCCCGCGGGGGCTGGAGTGCCCCCGCCTCGGCGGGACGGGCTCTGCCGGGGAGCGTGGCCTTGCTTCTGCAGCGATGTGATCCCGATGGGAAGGGTCAGGTCAGCAAAACTCATCTTTTTTTATTGCCCACCAGAGCAAAAGTGGGCCCGAAAGGAAGATTCACCCACCCGCCGGCCCCAGCTGCCCCCTCCACCCGCACCCCTCACTCCCTGCCCATCCCTGCGCCCGGCGGCTTTCCCTCGGTGACATTGCTCCTGGTGACCCACTGCTTCGTGGGCAGTGGCCTCCCCGCCACCAGCACCGGCCAGGGCCACCAGCGGGGCAGCCGGCGAGCCTCCGCCACCGGGCCAGGGGATGCCGGTATCATGGAATCATAGAATCATGGAATCANCCGCGGGCTCTGCGTCGCCCTCCAGCCACAGCTGCTCCTGCGCTTCTCCTCCCACCCTGCAGCACTGCACGCACACGCCCCGCCACAGGAAGGCCCCTGAGTTTTATTTCAACCGGAAAACACCAATTTGAAATGCGATGTGAACGCAGAAGGTTGAATAAACCCAAACCCGGTTTTGCGTTCCGGGCGGTGGGTGCTTCCCCGCCGCGGGCTCCGCAGCCCCGGCCCGACTTGGCGGGCAGCGCGGGTGAGCCACCCCAGCCCCACGCGGTCCCGCTGCGCCCCGCGCCGCCCCGGCAGGGCTGCCCTGCGTCAGCGCTATATGGACCAGCAGGAGTGCCTAATTGTGCGGGCTTAATGGCTTTTTAACCTAATCGTCCCGCAGACGGGGGGAGTGAAGGGAAGCGCCTCTTGACGACGCTTCTGAGACGCTTCAGCATCGGAGCGTGGAGCGGCCCCGCGCTGGCGGGCGTTGGACGGGTGGGCGTTTTGCTGTGAATCTATAGGTGACGCACAGCTGCAATGCACGGAAGGCTGTCCGGTTCCTTCCTTTATGAGACGCTTGGTGTTTTCTCTGCACCTTGGTATCCAGAACAACTACTTGCTGCCTAATGCACCTTGCTACAGCGAGCAGTGACGCACGGGGAGTTAGCAGAGGAATCCCAACAGCATTATCTCAGTGACCGTGTTGCTGCATTTCTTTGCTGCTTTGCACAAATTGGGGCGGCTGAGCGGCAGGCTGGCTCGGTGTTGGCTGGCTTTCCTGGGGTTGTCGTCCTTCTACAACACGTTGCCAAGGGAAAACGTGAACTGTTTGATTTAAATACAACTTTTTCCTGATTTGCCCTAGTAAAGAACACAGGCTCCTAATCGAATTTTCCTTTGCTTTGAGTCTTAAAATGGTTTCTCCAATCAAGTATGTTATCTTTAAGGAAAAAAAAAAAAACAAAACCACCTCCAGAAATCCTCTTGCCTAGGGGGTGAAGAGAAGCATGTAGTGGTTTGTTTTCATAGGAAAATCAGTCTTTGTTCAGAGAATGAATCAAACATGCAGGGACTTTGACTTGGATGAGTTATCCAGGCATTTAGCCATACGGTTTTATAACATGTGCGTGATTTCTAATGAACTGCATGACGAGAAGTGGCCAAAACAGCGACTGGCAGCAGCAGGACTGTGTTTGCTGAGGAAGGTCTGCTTCAGTATTTGGCACGCTCCTGCCCACAACCAGAAACTCGCTCGCTTACTGCAAGAGCTTACATATGACTCTAAAATATGTACTTTTGTGCAGTAAATAACATCATCTGCTTGGAAAATAAGTCTGCATTTACCTCAGGAGATAGTCCCATCAGTATTTAATGGGAGGTTGTTGTATGGATACGTGTGAATCGGGTGACGCTGCACCCAACTCTGCTATGGAAGGCTTTTTGCTCGGTGGGCTGATTTCTGAAGCCCCTGTCGGGATGGTGTCTACGTGCTGTTACTCACCGCCGCGGCAGGTCCTACCTGCTGTCCTTGTGGTCCAGCTCGGGGGGGGACGGAGCCTGGGCTGGGGACGGAGCACTGTGGCCACCGCGTGCGGTGCTGGTGGCCCGGCAGCAGCCGAGCCGAAGGGGTCTCTGCGCCGGGGGATTGGGAGCCCCACGGGCTCTGGGGCGGCCCCGGGTGCGTCTCTCGGTCTGGGCTCAAGCCGCTGCAGAGTTAGTCGCCCTGCTTCTTGGCTGGTTTTCTTTGCTTTGAAAAGCATCTTCCATTGCTGTGTCTGCAGTCCCTTCCGTGCTCACCCAGACCCTGGAGACCCCTCTTCTCCCCCACCCAGCACGTTGCTCTCGGGCCCCCGGGACGCTGCTCCTCTTCCTCCCCGCGTCCCGCTCTGAGCTGGGTGGGTCCTCCAGGGGTACCAGAAAAATTAGCTTTTTCTTGGCAGTGACGCCGGGGGGAGGGAGGGAGGTGAGATGGACTCCCAGCCGAAAAATGCCTTTTCTGCCCTCCTGTTGAAAACTGCCCTACTGTGAATGTAATACTTTTTCCGCAGCTCTGGGAAATACAATAATAGGTTGCCCATTCAAACCAGCTGCTCGTTTATTTTTTCAACTGCCTCTGAAAAATACTTGTAATTAGGAAAAATCTATAACAAGAAGTACAAACAAATCAAAGTCTGTCATTAGCCAGAACGAGTCGGCTCTCTGCCTTAGCTATGGTTTTATTAAATTAGAATAATGAAGCAGAAGCTACACAAAGAAAAACAAGCGCTTTGGAAAGGTCTGAAAATATACAGCCACCAGTTTAGAAAACACATTTTCAAATTTGAACGTGAAGCTGTAAACATGTTAGCTTGTGCTGTTCTAATACCTCCTTCTGTAAGGCTGCATGAATCTTAAAGAAATACCCTATAAAAGGGGAAATAGGAGGAAATCTTCCGTAATGCTTTAAATTGAAACGGCGGAACTGGCAGAACCAGTCCCAGAGCAGGTCCCCACGGGACCCGGAGGTGGCTGGGGGTGTCCCCGAGCAGTGGTGCCAGTGAAGGGCAGCGGGGAGGCTGTGCCGCCCGGGACTCCAGGATGGTGTGGCCTTACGGGTTTGCCTCGGCTCCTCTGGGAGATTTAACCCCCCTGCAGAAACGCTCTGCTCAGGCACGAGGGGCGTCGCGGAGCGACGGGCACCGGCGCAGCTGGGACGCGGGGCGAGGAGGGGAAGGACGTCCTGGGGCGAGGGGACGGTCCCCAGGGCATCTGCCCCGTGTCACACCTACGGTCAGAGCTTCAGGATGGAAACACCCTTCCATGGGTGTGATTTCTGCGGGAAAGGTTTTTTCCTGGCTCTGGTGCAGACCAGGCTCAGGAGCCGTAGCCTGCAGATATTCCCGTTCGTTGCCTGGCTCCATACCTGCTTCGTACAACGTCTGGACGCAAGCAGAGGTGTTGAGGACCTCTGTGGGTCCAAAACACGGGCAGGCTGCTCGAGGCCACCGCTGCCAAAGGACCTGCTTTCTTGCAAGCACTAGAATAAGCCAGTTTCGATGCACTTCACTGTTTCAAAGTTCATTTTTTCCCATCCGTTTCTTTTAGTAACAGCCATATGGTCGTTCGTTGCTTTCAAAACCAAAACAAAAATGACCTTGCCATTTTGAGCAGAAAAATACTTTCAAAAATCTTCACCTGTGTGTTTTCTAATGGATAGTTGTGAGCTGGAAAAATAAGTCTTGCCCTTAATGCTCTTTAAATGGAGGTGCTGCGGGGCCGGGGCACCCTGTGGCAGGTCCCGCTCCGGGGTCGGGGCGAAGCTGATGGCCAGGGCCAGGGCAGGGCCAGGACCCCACGCGTGGCACTTCCCACCCCCAGATCCAGGTGACAGCCACAGCCGGACCTGGGGCTCGTCAGCGTTTAAAGCGTTGGCCCTGGGGGCGGTGGTCTCGTCCCTGTGCACAGAGACGGGGCAGCCGTCCCCGAGTCCACGGGCTCAGCGGCGTGCGGGAAACCGTGGCACAGCCGCCGCAGTGGTTTTTAATCGTAATCATTTCTGGTTTATTTAAGCCATGATTTCTGAAGCCTCAGTCCGTGGAACACAAACCCACGTTGCTCGGTCGGAGTGGGTGTGCAATGCAGTAACAACGTCACCTGGCGTGTGCGTGGGGATGCTTCCCTGGGGTGCAACCCTGCTCCCTCGCACCGAGAGTCAGTAACGTGGCTGGCAGCTTCCTCCGGCCGGTCCCCTCAACGAGCAGGGCCACTCGTGGCAGCGGTAGTGTAGAACAATAAAAATAACTTGTTTTGGAGTTTGAGCCCACACTGAGCATACGATCCCGGGCTCCACCACCTAAATTTATCATCTAAACAGTTGCTGGTTGTTTGCGGACTACAGGTGACACCAGTCTCGTACTCTTTGGTCTGCTTTCCTGGGAAAACCTCCCAAGAACAGGAGCAGGTTTTGATTACAAACTTTTCAACTGTTTGCCCACAACCTTCTGTAGGCGAGCTGCCAGCGCAGAGGCGAGGGCTTTGCTGCCCGCTCCGAGCTCTGCCATGCTCCCCGCAAAAGCTGCTCAGCCCTTTCCCCCCAGTGGCACCCACTGCCGCTCCTGGCTCCAGTAATTGGGAAAGGTGCCCTGGCCCGTGGTGTGCCCGGAGGCACGGGAGCATCCGCAGCATGGAGCATCGCGTGGAGCATCCCGTGGAGCATCACATGGAGCATGGCATGGAGCATCACATGGAGCATGGCATGGAGCATCACATGGAGCATGGCATGGAGCATCACATGGAGCATGGCATGGAGCATCACATGGAGCATGGCATGGAGCATCACATGGAGCATCACACGGAGCATGGCCCAGCCTGGCCGGCCCAGGGCAGCCCCGCACCCCCGGGCTCCCGAGTGGAGCAAAAACTGCAGCTAGCAGGGACCTGCCGGCAGGCAGCACTGCCGGGGACAGCTCTCGGAGGGAATGTTTGTTTGTTGGTTCAGCACCAGCCACAAAAAACCCCTAAACCCGGATAATTGAATATTCATCTTTTGTGAGTTCTATTAATACTGCATTTCGTGTTCCGAAGAGCAAAATAATTACCGTAATTTCATTTCAAAACCTAAAGTAAATAACCACGAGCCTGTCATTTTTCTGTGTGTTTTCACTGAAAGGGAATTCATCTGCCTGCCTGCCCTCATTAGGAAATGATCAGTGGGGCCGCTAGAAGAACAGTGTATTTATTTGTACGTTTCTCTGCAAAAGCCTATTTACTCTAAGCGGCACAGTTAACATTGCCAGTGATTTCTTTGTCCTGATTGTAAAGAGCCTTTTAAAACCCAGCATTAATTTAAACAAGATAATATAAACTGAATTATGTGGTTTGGTGCAGTTCAGTGTTCCCACCTTCAAAGGCTCTGCCTTTTTTTAAACAACCCCTAAGGAAATGCACTTTAATGTTAATCGGTGCTAAAAAAAATCATTTTAAAAAAAATCAGTTTTTACCCACTAGAGGAAAGCACAGAAAGGAGATGAAGTTTGAAGGTGCCGATGGGGGACCTGGCAGGCAGGAGACCTGCAGCAGCGGGGCAGACGGGCAGGGGCTCTGGGGAGAGCTGGGGAAAGACCCGGGGGGTTGCGTGGGGGCGCGTGGGGGTGCGTGGGGGTGGCTGCGCTCCCCTCGAGTGGCCGCTTGGGTAAAGCGGCATTCGGTTAAGGTAAATCCCGGCTGGAAGGGCGCCTGCCTTAAGGCTTCCCCGCTCTTCGGCGGCGTGCATGGCGTGACCCCGGGGCTGTCTCCTCTTCTCCCGCGGGGCCGTTAGCGCCGCAGGGGCTTGGCCGTGAAAACCCGCCTGCGAGAGAGTCGTGAAAAGTAGGTTTTATGCTTTTTACGCGTCTCCCGGGAGATGTGAAGGAAGTCTCTGCATCTGGCCTTTTTTCTGGCCCCCCTTATCTTCTCATCAATGTTTACCAGACACGCTATGTTCTCATGAGAGAGAAACTCCTGTTTTCACAATCGGGGTCATTTGGTGCCTGTGTCACTTACAGACCAGTTCCCTTGGGTTGGGGCCGGCGCTGTGGTTATGCGTCGGCACGGGGGGGTGAAGGGAGCCGTGACGGCGCTTCGCACCCCTCTCGTGCCTGCTGAGGCTGAAGGCCCGCAGCACGAAGGGCAATGCAAGCCCTCCGCGCGCAGACCCTGTGCTCGGTGCGGGCAGGCGCGGGCAGCCCCGGGCCGGGGGCAATGGCCTGGGGCTGCCCGCACCAGGGGATGCAGCATCGTACTTATTTATTACTTACTATTTTACACATCAGGCCTTCACGCATGATATTTCATCCAGTACTAAAGCTTCAGCTGCCTCAGCATCTTTCTGCCACGGTGTAATCTATCCTCTTTCTGCGGCGGAGCGCAGTAAGCGCGGTAGCTCCGTCACCCCCGCGCTGTCCCGCTGCACCCGTCCTGGGGCGGGCGGACCCTCTTCATGCAGACGCTGCAGAATCTGCTTGTGCCACAGCGCACAGGACATTTCCCTGACAAACCCTTCCATCTGCGCTACCCCGTTACTGACAAACACACTTGCGGCTCTAACGCAGGGCTCCTGCCCGCCCGACCTGCCCCAGGTTTCGGGCACACCAGCACCCACTCCTGCCCCCCCGCAGCGGCACCCCCCGCCCACAGGGAGGGGAAGATGATGGAGCCTGAGGATAACCGAGCCAGATAACTCAGACGGCAAGGCAGCAACCCCAGCACGGACGCAGCATTTCTCCTTTTCAGTGACTGCAAATCGAGGGGTTTATCCCACCTTGCCCTCCGGCTGCCTCCCAAGGTTCAGTGGCCCCGGAGGAAATTATTTTGGGGAGCATGCTGAGAGCTATCGGGTGCTCCCTGTAAGCAGGGACCTACATCTGCCCGGTGAGATTGCAAATTGATTTATAGCTGAATTCTGACATCCTGGGTTTGTTTGGGTTTTTTTTTTTAATTTGGAGATTTTTGGAAGGTCTGGGGAGCCCACGCAGCTGCACGAGCTGCCGCTCTGCTGAGCAAACGCCCCACGCCGGGTCGTGCCGCCGCTGCCAGCGGGGCGACGCGTCGTCCCCTCCGGGTGCCAAACTGCCCCGGCTCTGCCGGGCGGCC
>VZTQ01009911.1:0-46751 GCA_013400755.1 Pelecanoides urinatrix
GGCAGCAGCCCCAGCACCCAGCGCGAGACTGCCAGGAGCTTTCCCTGGCCAAACTGGGAGGGAGGAAAAACCAGCAAGGAGGAGGTAGTGCACTACCCGAGCCAGTGCATGGCCTGGGATCACATGACAGGGGTGCTTGTGCCAGGTTTTGGGGAGAAATTAAACTTCTTTTTTCCTAAATTGTCTAAATGATCAGTGGAAAATGCATATTTTACATCAATTTGCATTAAATGTTCTTTAAAAAACCCAACTCTAGCACTACAGTTCTGCCATAAAAACTTGCAAAGTTTTACAGGAGGGTTTTCGTGGAGTTTGTTTTGGGAGCTTGAGCTGACGTCCAAGCCTGCACTTGGGTCAGCTGCTGCTTCAGGAAGCCCTTTGCCTCTGCTGGGGCAGCCTGGGCAGGAGACTGGACCCCCATCCCCACGCCCCCGGCCCAGGTTTCTCCCGAGATGAGAAGCAGGAGGAACAAGCGTTGACCCACCTTTGTGCTGGATTTCAAAGAGCCGCTGCTGCCAGAAGCTCCGGAAAGGGGCGATGCCGGTGCCGGGGCCGATGAGGATGCAGGGCACCTGGGGATCCTGCGGCAGGTGGAACCCGGGCGCACTGCACACATCGGAGACGCCAGTTAAACCAAGCAGGATGCTCCCTCCCTCACCTCTGCCCACGACAAGCTGAGACACCACCCATAGAGGGAGGGGTAGAAAACGAGGTGAAATCCCGGAAAGTGATTTTTTAGCGCGGAAGAACTGCACCCCCAAGAGGGACCCATTTGCTCACAAATCCGGCCGTGTTTTCTCCACACCCTTAGTGCTTTGCAAAGAAGAATTGAAAGCAAAGAGCTCATCCTGCAAGTGGGCTCAGCCCATCTTTCCCACCCTTTGCCTTGTGTGGACCACTTACCCTCTTACAAAACAGGGCACCACTTCATCGGTCTGTATCCGATTGAGCCAAGAGGAGCAGACTCCGTGGTGGATTGGTCCTTCTCCATCTAGGAGGGGAGAAAAGGAGGTCTGTGCTTGACACACCAGCCAGCTACTCCAGTTGCTTTCCTTTCTGAAACCCTCCCTGCTACTTTCCACATGAACACCTCACTGAAACATTTACTACCTCTGCATCCATCCCCCACGAACTTGGTAGAAGTTTGGCACTTGGATCCCTCTGTGGAGTTACCCAAGTTCACCCAGGACCCAGCCCTGGGGTAGTTGGACCTCCACAATACTTAGGAAGCAACCAACTTCTCTTTGGTCCTTTTTAGCAGCAGCAGCATCATGCTGTAGTGCTTCCAGACACAAGCCCTCCATGGCAGCCCCAGATGAATGGCCAGTGTCTTCCCCTGTGTCCTGCCTTCTGCAGGAGTGACAGGGCTGCGTCCATCTACACCGTGACCAGGGCTGCTTGGACACATCAGTGCTTGCACAGGTACGGAAATCTGGCTAGTTGTGGCAATGTGGACTTTGGCGTGGGCAAACAAATGATCCCACGTGGAGCTTGGAGCCACTGTGGCTGGTCTGTTGCTGGTACCTGACCCAGATCTGGCATCTCTGTAATACACTGCCCTTTGATGGATGGCCATTCTCCACAGCGTGGGACAGCAGTGTCATGGGTTGAAGGAATCTTAGTCACTGCAGCAGGTAGAAAGGCTTTAAAATAACATCTCTGCCAAAGACCTTGTGGTGTTGCCCATGTGCTAATGCTTTTTCCCTGCTCTCCACACCAAGCCTGTCTCCACTGACCCCTGGTACCTCTTGTGCGATAGGAGACCACTGCCACGGTGAGGTGGACCTCGCCGGGGTACATTTCTGGGGAGGAGCTGATGGAGTAGTAGCGCGGTTGGAGGAGAGGGAGCTGTGTGAGCAGCAGCGTGGAGGGCATCTGCACTGAGGGGAACTCCTCCAGCACCTCCACGATGGTGGGGTTCTTGGACCACTTCCATTCCTCGTACTCCTGCAAGCCCTGCAGCCAGGGAAAGAGGGAGGGAGGAGAGCGCTGCAGCATCGACCTCTTCCAAGCCAGGTGCCTCTACTGATATTCCACCAAGCCTATGGGAAAGCTGGGGTGGGTGGCGGTGAAGGCAGGCAGGAGGAGCCCTGCTGTCACGGGTAGAGACTCAGCCTAACCACAGTGTGGGATGAAAATGCCCTGGGGTTGTGGTTGTCCCCAGGAGCTTGGGGCTTGGGGTCTGAGACTTTACCTTGCTAAGGACCTGCAGACGTTTCTTCTCCTTGTCACTGGTGGCCAACAAAGCAAACTGCTGCAGCAGCAGGGGTGTGGGAGGGGTGGTGATGTCCAAATAGTACTTAAAAGCCTGGAAGATGGTGCATGGTGGGACACGGTTCTCGTCTGTCCAGTTACTGATGACACCTGCCAGGAGGGAATTCAGCACAACCATGGGATCAGCTGAGCGTAAGAGCCAAGGTGGACAAATCCTTGCTTTCATTCGCCCTTATCAGCTCTGAGATAGTGAACGATGAAGAGTTGGAAAGAAGAGTCAATGAGATATCCTCATGCTACAAGTGAGATGCTGTACAATGAGCACAAATATGAGTCTTAATACTCCACCACCTTCAGCCTCGGTCACTCTGAGTTAATACAGTTTTCCATCTCCTGTTACGCTGTGCATGGCAGTAGGGTATCAGACTTATCCCTGAAATACAGTGTTGGGATGGTCCATCAAGGTCCCTTAACTCTTCTTTCCAGCCCTAGACATTGCTCTTTCCATGAGAATATAAACACCTTTGATTTTTCTGAAGAACAAGGAAACATCTTCTCCTCAGAGCCCTGCTCACCCTTCAAACCCTTGCTCTACACCCCAAATGCAGATGAGTGATGGCTCTGGGCAGAAGAAGGTTGAAGGAGGTGCTCCCAATCCAGGCAAATGCACCAGTGAGATGGGAAATGATTTCTCCTGGTGGCCCCCTACCTCTCCGGGGAGCTACAAGAACCACTACAAGGGACAGGTGAGGAGGAGAGAGGCTACCTCGACGTAGAGGTGGCCCTGGTTACCTAGAGCTGTGTTCCTCTCCTCCAGGAGCTCCACCTTCACCAGCTGGTTGGCTGGAGGGGCATCTTCAAGCCTGTCGATCAGGGCATTGACCAACTCTTCGTGGTTCCCTGGAAACACGCCCAAGTGGTCCCCGGGCAGGTACTGCAGTTCCTGGTGTCCGTTGGTGTGGAGGCGCAGGAAAATTGTCAAGCGACTACAGGGAAAGGAGAAAAGGCAGGATGTGTTTTGGGGGAATCCTTCAGGGAGTCGCTGAGCTCTGGCCTCAAGAGCTGTTGGGTGCGCTGGGCAGTGGTGGCATGTCCAAGCCCTGGTGCCCCACTGAGCATGTCACCAAAGTGGCAGCAGGCAGCAGGTGGACACTGCAATGTCCACCTCCCCTCGCCGCTAACTCACCCTCAGGGACTTTTTAAAAAGGAAAACCAGTTTAACCTCTTGCTTCAGCAATTTTATCCTTTCTTTGCATGCACCCTGCCACTCCACAAACGTGGCCACCCATCTTCTCCTCCTTACAGGCAGCAGGTTAATTTGTGTAGCGGCAGAGATTTCACTCTAGAAGAAGGCAGGAAACACCCTTCACTGGGTTAACACGGCTTCCAGCCTTGGTGATGATTTGCACAAAGGTGGTGTCCGTGGGACATTCAGGGACAAGGGATATTTGCAGCACTGTGTGCATGGATGCTTGGGTGCACCATGAGCGCATTCAGCTCCCGCAGGTCCCGGGGCAGCTGCGTCTCCTACCTGGACTTTGGGCTTTGCAGGTTCTGGCGTGTGATAAGCCGGGCTGCATAGACGCGTTTTTTGTGGATGCTGTACAGTCCTGTGGAGGAGAGGAGTCAGTGAAGCAACGCAGCAGAGCGTGGCCAAGGCAGACAGCGTCTGGCTTCTGCAGGGCTGTTGGCCGCCGCCGTGGGTTCAGCCCTTTGGGCTGGAGCTGGCTGCTGCCAGCCGCAGCGAGCAGACCGTGGGCTCGACCGCCCTCCTGCCCCCATCTCCTGCAAAGCTTCAGCGAGCCTGGGGGATCAGAAAAACCCCAGGGGGGAACCAAACACGTGTCCCTTTTGCTAGTGACCGAGGAGGACTCCGAAACCACTCGTACGAGGCGCGGGGGATGTGCCCCCACATGCAGGCATGCACCTCTCGCTGCCAGTACCACCTGGCTGGTAGCAAAGAGCCTGAATTTGGGAAGAGCTAAACCAGTGCGGCAGATCATCAGCTGCAGGAGCCGTGCTGAGGGGCCAGGTGTCAGTGGGCTGGACCTGCCATTGCACCGCAACGCTCAGCGGAGCGGCATTTGGACAAAGAGAGCTTGGAAAGCTCCCAGGTTTCCAGCTCTTTGCTTCAAAAAATGGGGTCAGGAGGAGGGAGATCAGATCATATCCCAACATCTCTGTTACAGATACAGACAGGGATCAGCCAGAGGGGCTGTGAGCATCACAAACTGCTCCTTGGGCATGTGATGGAGGGGAAAGGCAAGACTGAAATGCTGGGAATTTAACACAGAATAAGTAAGGAGATTTGGCCCCTTTGCCCCCTCTTGAGCCCCCTGTGTCTTCTCCTCCACCTGCCCCATACCTAAAGCCCTCCGGGGTGACCCCGTCTTCGTACCTTGTGTGAGTTCCGGGGCTTCAGCCACATAGGTCAGGCGAAACTTGCTTCTCTTCCAGCTCCGGTCGTTGCTGATGAGGGAGTTGTTTGCTTTCTCAATGTTGACGTCGTCCCCCACGCAGAACACGTCACACGCTGCCTGCAGCACGCACCAGGCTCTCAGGCATCTCCCCGCTACCCCTGAGCTTTCCGACAGAGCCCCACGACCCCCCTTGTCCCACCCACCTCAGCCAACACATGGAGGACATCCACATCCACACCCCAATGGTGTAGGGCTGTGCCGGTGGCCATGGGCGTATCTGGTGGTGCCCTCCTCCCCCAGGCACCTGGGATAAGGCAGGAATTCAACACAGCGCTCGCCCTTTGGCAGTCAGCTCAAACCAGAGCGTCAGTGCCACCAAAATACGGAGAACCTCTTTATTGTGGGCCAGGGCGATGGACGGGTGTCCCGGTGTAGGGAAGGAGAGGCTGGCTTTCAGTCCAGCTCTAACCAGCAGCTTTCCTCTGTCCCCGTGTCCTTCTACCCCCTGCTCCTCCCTGGAGCACAAGGGAAGCAAGTTACCTTGAAGACCTTCTTGGCCCAGGTCCTGAAGGACTCCTCTTGGCCACAGAGCTCATCCCCTTCTCCCATGCGGAGGATCCGCTCTCCTCCCAGCTCCTCCAGGAGAGTGTCCACCGCCCGGGCAAAGGCGCAGAAGTGGGGGTAAGCACGCGACCCCAGCCCAAAGACGGAGAACCTGTGGAGAGGTGACACAGCTGTGGCTGCCAAGCTGGGAGGGACACGATGGTCCCCCCTCCCGCACCACCACGGCCAACGTCAGCACGAGGAAGCGTGGAGGGATCTGCACGTTGCAAAAATACATCATGCCTTAGGTAAGAGCTGCGGCAGGAGAAGCAGGCTCTGTGCAGCACCAGCTCGAGCTCTGTCCCAAGAAATTGCTGCCTCCCACCCCTATTTACCTGACATTAGCCAGGGGCCCCGTGCTTTCAAAGTTGTCCCTGGAGTCGGGGCCATCGCTTGAAGATTTCCGTGCATCCGAGTAAGAGGAGACGCTGTTGAAACGGACCTTGTAGCTCCTGCGAACAGCAACAACATCTATTACAGTGGTGATAAATGTGCTGTGGTTCCCACCAGGCTCCTTGCTCAGAGGGGACCGGATTGTGGAGGAGACCAAACCAGAGCAGGCTCAAGCTCAGGGCTCAGTATTTCATGAGCAGGCACCGTGATCAGTGGCCAGAGCAGAGCAGTGTGCTCCCTCCCAGGGGTCAGCCGTGGCAGCCGGTATGTTGCATCCCCCCAGCTGGACCTGGTCCGCTCCATGGGGTCCTCCAGTCACCTCCCAGTGGGATGACCCCAGTGTTGGCCACCACGTTGTCCCCAGTGGTGTGGAGCTGACAGGACCTTTGGCTTTACCTGTCCTTCCCTGGTTGCACACAAGGTCGGGTATATGTCTGAACAGGCATTCTGAAGGTTTTTTCATTCATAGGAAGTAAAAAAAAAAAAAAAAAAAGGAGTGAGAGAAGAGGGGATGAGGAGGGGGAAGGGGAGAGGGGAAAAAAAATCTGACAACAGCAGAAGTATTTCTGAATTGAACCATCTTCAAAAATTGCTCTACACAAGAGTTTCTAAATATACTGCCAGAGCAATGAAGCAGTAGTGTGTGGATGAGTCACAGCAGACCTCCTGCACCCAGCACACCACGCAGGGGAGACAACCCCTGAGCAAAGTAACTGCCAGGGTCGTAGAGCCCCGTGCTCCACCTCTGCTCCAGAGCCTCCTCCTCTCTCCCAGACCTCTCACGCTATTCTGCTTCACTCCATCGGGATGGGCCCACTTCTTTCTCCGCTGTCCCTGGGCCGTGTCCTCACCCCGGGTTACGTGATGAAGGCAGGGCAGCACAGCCCACCAGTTTAGATGGGCGGGAAGCCCACGTTCCCCACTTGGGTGCTGGGCCCCAAGGTCAGGGCACCAGCAGCCTTTGCTGAAATGAATAGGTCCGTGAGGCAGGGGATGACTGTTGAAGGATGGGCTGCACTTGATCAGCATGTCCTTCAATAGGAACGGCTTCTGAATGCCTCTGAAAACCCTCGCAAAACCCTTGTGTAAGACAGAAGGAACCAAATATACAACCACAGCAAAACCCCTGGGCTGTGGTCAGAGAGCTACAGCCGCAGTGCCCTGGCAGGCTCCTTGAGACACCGTGGCTTAGAGAAGCCACCGATCCCCACCCTGCGGGGTCTCAGCCACCCTCAGCATCCCCGGGTGGGCATGGAGCTGGGAGTCCATGGGGTGCATGGGCAGGAGCTGCTCTATCCAGCCCTTTCCTACAGACGCCAGGCTGACGCTGCCCTTCTTCCCCAGACGGTCTCCTCCAGGCCGTCTTTTCTCATTGCAAAAGCTTTTTTTCATGCTTAACGTCAGCATCTCTTCCTACGATCCAGAGCCATGACCTCTTGGCCTGTCCCAGGGGGGGCCATGGGGAGTAATTCAGTCCCTCTGCCACCGCAGTCACCTTTTCCGTATGTGAAGTCTGCTACCACATGGCATTTCTGTCTTCTCTTCTCCAGATAAAATAGCTCTCGCCCTTTTGATCTGTCCTCCCAGGTCACTGTTTCCAGCACTCTGACCACTTTTGCTGTCAGGTAACCAAGCCACAGGCTGTCCTGGCTCTTCAAAACTCCTGCCAGCCCCTTAAATTATATTTAGAGGTGACTGGGCCAGCCAGCACTGAGCTCAGGTGCTTTTGTCCTCCTCAAATCTGCCTGCCTTGCCATGGGTGGCACCTCTGCACCCAACCCAATGTTGCACCAACCCAGCCCCAAAAAGTGAAGATCCTTGGGGTAAGAACCACGCACAAAATGGCCCTTCTCCATCCAGACACCTCCAGGGCAGCCTGCACGTCCCCTTTTGTCAGCTGTCCCCATTAAGGCACGAGGCCATTAGAAACCTGATGGGTTTTCGGCTGGCGAGCCCTGCGGGGATCCATCAGATGACTTGGCTGCACAGCAAGGAGACCACGTCAGGGCTACTGCGTCGCCGGGAGCGGAGAGGTATGAGTCGGTCCCTGCCCTGCCCGGCGGTGTCCGTCACCGCTCTGCAGCCCCGCCGGCACTGCCCCGGCTGCTCAGGCAGAAAGTCAGGGCGGTTAAATTGCGCTGCATCACTGGCCGGTGCTAATTCTGCCTTAATTAAGGAGCAGCCTTTTGCCAGTTGCAAGCATCGCTGTGTTAACTCAGGAGAGACTCCAGAGCAGAGCCGTGTCCCAGTTAAGCAAAATATATTGTACTTAATAGCTAAAATAAGAGGAGGCCACAAATGATTAACACTTTGCTGGCTGCCCTCACTTCCCAGCCTCTGGGATGTGCAACGAGGTGCTCGAGGCTCCTTTTCTACCAATGGGGGATTTTCTAAAACCCCAGACCCTGTCTCCAAGGTACCAGTTCCAGACTCACTGTTATAAACATGACAGCCAGAATTTATAACAGCTCTTATTTTCCTGAGAAATATTTTCACATGATGCAAGAAATTAAATTTGGTTCTCAAGCCCTCCCCCACCTACATCCACATAGCTGGGAACTCCCTTCTACCTCCAAGTCTTGCTATTTTGGTGTCTCCTGGACAGCCTCAGCTCCCACATTTGATGATTTGGGGGGAATTCCTGCTTTTATTTGTTTTTTTCATAGATGCCTGCTTCTTACAGATGAAGAGAGAAGCTTTAAAATGCCAGCCCAGGGAATTACAAGCTGGAGTCCACAGGCATGCCTGACTCAGGGCTTTTGTCCTCCCTGGGACTTCCACCCGCTCCATCCCCTGGTTCTCCAGGCAGGTCCCATCCCTTGGACCTTTGCAAACTTGAAACCTGTGTGAGGATTTCACAGTCCCTTCTGCGAGGCGGAAAGCAGAGAGGCAGGCTGTCCGGCTGCGGGGCTGCCTGCTTGTGGGGGCTGTGAGTGGGAAGGGAGGGTTTTGGGGTGCTCTTACTTCCTTTCCTCCAGGTTGGAGTTGGGATTCTTCATCTCCATTAATGCACAGCCAAATTTCTACAGAGAAGAAATAAAAAAAGCCCATCAATTTTGCCAGTCTCTGCAGGAAACAAAGCCATGACCAAAGCCTGGACTGCGGCTCTGCTCTCTGCTTGCTGTTCCCAGCAGCCTGCAACGCTGCTGTACAGGGCTGGACGAGGTCGTAGCTCCCCAGCCAAGGGGCTGCCACCTTTTGTGTGACACTGACATCAGTGGTACAGGATGAATTTAGCAACAGATTAGTTACTTGTCTCACAGCAGGGAATAAGTAGATATCCCTATTTCAGAGCAGACTGGAGGCAGACAGGCACAGCACCAGGTATCAGACAGAACCTGGACCTGTTTTGGGTCATTCCAGCTCAGGCTGAGGATGCTATTCCCTCATCCCCACCAACTCTCTTCTGCCCATGTCCCTGCCGTAGTCACCCGGCCCTGCGCTCGGTCCTACCTCTCCGTTCTCAGGTGGGTCTCCATTGCCAAACGTGCTTGTGACCACCAGGACCATGGTTTCATGCTCTAGGTGCACGATGTCGTACTCGTCCATGGACATCACCTGGGAGCAACAGAGATGTTAGCAAGAGGTCCTTGGCGGGGAGCTCCACCACCAGCCAGTCTCCTGGGATGGACCCCAGTCCACCTGAGGGTGGGAGCAGCATCTCCTTGCCGACTCCATGCCAGAGCACTGGCAGAGATCTCCACACAGGGAGGATGAGAACAAGAGCCTCCAGGGACATGGACAAACCATGGGGCTACCACCCGAAAGGCAGAAGACAAATGTATGGCACAATGCCTGCAGGACCATTAGCTGGAAATGCTATTCACGTGCAGGCTTCAATCCAGACCCACAGGGTCACATCCTGGGAGCTTCTGAAGACCCTTGGCAGCTGGGAAGCTCCACATGCGTTGAGCCATGGATTTTCTAATGACCAGAATTTCCTTGGGCCACCCCGATGCACAGATAATCTTGCAGGGCCTGGGAACTAGTACCATACCTTGGCATCGAAAGCGTGCTTGAAGATTTCACACAGAGTTTTTGCATAGACCTGCGACTTCCCTGTTTCAGTGGCATACAGGATGGTTGCTTTGACCCTCTTGGCCATGGCCTGTCCCATCAGCTTGGCTGAGAACTTCACAGCCCTAGGAAGCAAGAATAAATCCCGGTAAGAGAGCTTGCTTCCTTGTCAGTGCCTCTAGCCCAGACTATTCACACCGTTTCATTTATTATTAAATGAACAGCCTGCCTTAAAAGCTCGCAGGGTCACTTTTTATGTTGTTATACACCAAACAGGGAAGCTATGGAAGAGCGTGTTCATCTTGACTTGTCAGAGAGGAAAACTGGATGGGGGAGCTTGAACACAGACCTGAAATACCTGAATGGGAATAAGGAGGAAAATGCTAAACCGGGTGTGGAGGTGGTCTTTCTGCAGGGACAGAGAAGCAGAAGAAGAATCAGGGGCAGCTGAAAGCAGCAACCAGATAACCTTAAAGGAAAAGCTGGAGGCCAACAGAGTCCAAACTACAGGAGGAACAGTGGCTTTTCCATCTCTTTGTGTCTTTAAATCCTACCTGGCTGCCTTTCTGCAGGAGGTGTCCTAGCCGAGCAGAAGCGCCCGGGCTCCACACATCACACACAAAGCCCCGAGATGCTGAGAAGGTCAGACGGAGCTGTCTGTAGTCCCTTTGATTTGCACTCCAGCGACGCTATGAACTTCACTCAGAGGAACAGCCCTCCTGAGGCTGAGAGGTTGCACATTTATTTCAGCGTTCGCAGGGCTGTGTCTAGCCGGCTGCCTCCTCCGGCTGCAGTCGTGACTGGATGCATTTGCTCCAGTTTTCCCCACTGCCTCAGCTCTGACAGAGGGGCCCTGAGAGGTCACCAGCCTCTCTCATCCTGGCCAAGGTGATGCAGCACTAGAAACACTGGCTCCTTATCGATGCTAACGCTGCTGGATGGGTTGGGATCAGTGGGAGCACAGCGATGGGGGACAAGGGAGGCTGTTATCAGCCAGCTTTGGGTTGCACGGTGGGACACCGAGCCCAGGGTGACAAGTTGATTATTTTAGGGCCGTTCATTATCACAGAATTTGGACATCAACATTATTTTTCCTAAGTGCAGAGCATCTTCACCTTTTCTAAATGGACCATCAAGCCTTTAAATGGGGCCACCAGAAAAGCAGGTCTGGATTTAGCCTGGTGTGTTGCAATAGGGATGAGGCAGTTTTGGGGGGGCTGAGAGAGCACAAAGCATCTCTGTGGCCTTTGCAAGCGTAAGGGTTGCTTGATTCACTTTGACAGGGTGATCAGCCCCTGCCCTGGGTGATCAAGTTCAGCAGGACTCCTGCATCCCCTTCAGACGAGCTATGGGGAATGGAGATTGCAGCTGGACTGGTTACACTGGCAGCAGAAGACGAGCCCAGCTTCCCCCTGCCCCTCCTGCCAAGGAGGGAAGTAATGCTCTAGGTTTGGAAAATCAATTGGGGAAAAACACAAGGGGAGGAACGAAGAGGTAGAATAAACCCTACCAGGCATGTCCTGCCTCCCCTCCATGTTGAAGTCAGCCTCGGGAGCATTTTATTTGCTGCTATACAATCACTCCTCAGCGAAGTTCTGCCTATTAAATTTGCCCCTTTGCTTTCCCATGACGGTAGTGTCCCCTGTCCCCAGGGCTCACACTGGCCCCCGGGGAGGGAAGGGGCAGGGTGGGCAGGGACGGCGGGTTTGAGAGCTCTGTTTTGGCCAGAACCAGCCCCGCCTGCCTGAGCAGGCATCAAGATCATGCTGCGACCAGTGCCAAGAGCAACGCTCAAGACTGCTGGGCTCGGTCTGCCCCTTGTTCAGCTGACTAGCTCAGATCCAGGCAGGATTAATGGTGAATTACAAAAGTAATTCCTCCCCCCTACATTAGGAACAATGGATATTTTTTTTAAAATTACCTGCCACGCTCACATTTTTATAAAATCATGTATCAATCGCACACACACAAATAAAAGCATTGTTTCTTCTAACTCAGTGGCTCAATTAATCTTCCTGTGCTCTCCACCAGCCCCGGGCTGCAGCCCAGACCCAGGCACCAGTGTCAGCCTGAGGAGCACATTCATCAGCTGCTGATCGTGTTTATGGATGCACCATAGAAAATAGCTTACAGAAGGTGACAGCTGAAGAGTGGGAACAAGCTGATAGTAGGAACTCGGGGAAGCTGAAGCGTGGGGAGATGCTGTGAACAGCATGAGGCCACCCGGCAGCCTGGCCACAGATACTGGGGCAGACCCAGCCCTCCCCAGTCCTGGTCCAGGGCTCTGCTGCCGTGGAGCCAGCAGCTCCTACAAGAACCTCTCTGCCAACAGCCCATGGGGGAGGCATTCAGACCAGGATCAGCCAAAGGGTCAAAATTACACTTAATTCCTACACCCCTGCTGACTAGGAGCTTTGGCAGGGGAGAAGGACTCCATTACGAGGGGTCAACTGGCCATGAAGTGCAAACCTCAGCTCGGTCCTCATCCATCTGCTACTTGTAGGGAGATTCCTCATTCCTATCTATCCCCTCCTTGCAAAGTGGGTGTTTGGAGGTTTAGACGCACACTGGAGACAAGTGCTCCTCAAGTAGCTAAAGAGTCAGTGAGAGAAAGAGAAATATGGACACGAGTCTCATCTTGCCTGTGCCAGCGTGGCCCCGAACAGTGACGAGTGATCTCCCTGCCCCGGGAGGCTGTGAAAGCAGAAACAGGCAACGCACACCGTGGAAGTGAGAAAGCCATTCCTGAGCATTGCAGACCACCTTACGGGAGAATGAACCAGCTTGGGAGAAGAGACTATAGGCAACATCCAGTATTCACCTGGTCACACAAATTTTGGTGGCCTAATGGGGTGTTCAAAGGACTGCCTGTTTCTCCAAGTGTCCCTCTTGGCAGGTAAAGCCCTCCGTGGCCTGGGATCCAGGCTCACAACCCGTCAGTTTGCACACATCCATAGGGTAGCACTATCAAACAGAGCTGCCCACAATCAGGACCAGCCCCAAGCACTTCAGGGCTTTTCAGAGCCCACTGGTACTTACTTGGCTAACTTCTTAAAGCCAATGGCCCTCTTCTTGGTAGGTGTCCCGTTGACCCCTTTCCAAACGTGGGTGTTCCAGGGGTCCGGCTAGGAGAGAGAAGAGCAGCAGGGGCTGATGGACAGTGCTCAGAGCTTCAAGAAATGCTGTCTCCACAGCACTGAGCATTGAATTCCTCTAGTCACGCCGGGGAGGACTAGCTGACCTCTTCACAGCTCTTGACCTCTTGTATAGGTCCCCGATCCTTGGAGCCCCGTGGGTTTCTTGGGGCAGTTGGGCAATGGAGTATGCACAGGAAAATTGCAATGTAATAAAACCTTGCTGGCTTTTAACAAGCATCTGGCCAAATGCCTTCTCACCTCTTTAATAGATGGGCGTTAATAGACCATGAGCAAAAAGAAGGCAGGCAATGCCAGAAGGGAGAGGTGATGGAAACACATCCTTCCTCCTCCTCAGCCCACAGGTTTTTTTTTTTCCTAAGAAGCCCTTTGGGAAGGGGAGGCAGCTGAAGCAAGGAACAAGTGCACAGAAGCTAATTCAGTGCCCTCACAGGCGGCTGTCTGTAATCAGGGCCAGGAACCATCGGGGTTCCTGGTGGATTGGTTATAGAAATGAACAGACTGCTCCTGTTTCGTGATTGTTCCTTAAGGGCTCTTGACTAAAGGTCACATTGTGTGAAAACCACTGGAGCAGGGATGGTTGGCTAATGAGGGCGTGTTTGCTTAAGGCCCTTTTTCCCGTGGTCTGAAGTGTTAAATGCTCCAGCACCAGCATTTCAGCCCGCTGCTTGCCCTGCTGGGCAGGAGCTCCCCCGTCAAATTGTTGGATCCCCAAGCTGGCAGGAGCCATCCACTCGAACCCGCGGGCTGGAGGGAGGAGGGATACGGTGACTACCAGGTCATTTCCTCACCTACCCATCAAAGTGCAAAATTAGGCACTTCCAAAGGGAGGAGCTCTGCTTGGTTCCACTTCCAAGGGTAAAAGCTGGGGCCTCAGCATGTCCCATGTCCCCATGGAGGGGCAAAAGGCCATTGCCCTGGGAAAAGTTGTAACGTGCAGGGGGTTATTACACCACATTAGGGGGAATAATGAATTATACTTGTTCATGGACTTCACTGCCTCGAGGGACAGCTTGCTGAAGGGATTAGATGGTGTCCTTCTCCTTTCTGCATCTTCTGAGCTCCAGCTCCCACCCTGCTCTTGGCTATACCTTTGGGCACACAGCACTGGTGGGAAGTAAGTACCTGGTACTCAAAGGAGGGTGTGAGGCGGTAGTTGAGCATTTCCTGATGGAAAACTGGGGTGATGCTGCCAGACATTGGTGGGACGATCCACACCCAGTCGGCAGGACAGCCTCCACGGCATCGGTACTCGTTCTCCATGTGCTTGATAAAGGACTCAGTGGCTGAGTGGTGATCCACAATGGTCACCTTGTCGCTCTGTTGGAGGAGAAGAAAGCAGAGCCAACAACTCTGGGTTAAAACTCTCCAGAAGGTGAAAGCCAGAATTTTATATTTGTGACTGTTTGACCCAAATATGCCTCACTCCCATGGTCTTACAGGACTGTACCTTTGGAGATGACACCGGGTGGCTGCTGACCCTGGTCTCCCCAAGGAGCACAGTCACCAAGCAATGCCATTGTCCAGGGCTGAGAAGCTGCCCTTGTCCTTCCTGAGTAGATGTGCTGTGGGATGGCTGTTCCTTCTGTTATTTGTCATAGTGAAGACTAAGGTGGCATGAACGGGAGGAGCATCCCTTGCTTAGTGCCTTGGGGAACTCTTTCATGGCTTGCACAACTCAAGGAGCAGTTCTGATTCAGCTCTGGGAAGGACTTCCACCCTCTGATGTTGGGTTGCCAAGGACTAGTTTTGCTACTCAACCTTTAAATGCAAGTGGGAGGAGAACCTGGGCCAATTCTTGCCTCATGGATGGGACAGAAGGGCTGGATCTTGACCCCTTGGGACAATCCCTCTGGACCAGCAGAGCTCAGGTGCCGGTCATGATGTCTTTGCAACATCCAGGGCACAGAGATTATTAAATTTCACTGCAGGCTCCTGGACCAGCCCAAAATTGGGAAGGCACAGCCCAATTTCAACTAAGTGTATCAGCTGCTGCCATTGTCCTTGGGCAGATGTCTCCATCCTTGTCCAATCCAATACTTGTGTCCCTCAAGCCTGACCTAAACACCACAGAGTCCTGCTGCTCAGGTACCTGGAAGCTGTACAGCACAGCAATGTTGATCTCCACCAGGGCCTGGTCCTTCCACAGCGACGAAGTTTTCCTCATATCCAGATTCATTTTCTTGGCCACTTGCTGTAACAAAACATGGTAGAAGGTGGACACTTTTAATGGCCAAGAACCAAGGACTGAAGATCTCTGCTTGGGGAGAGGAACGCAGAGGAGGGACCCAGGCTGGCACAAGGCGCCCGCAGGGCACACGTGCAACGAAGGGCTGATGTTTTGCCTTCCTCTGAGAAGATGTGGTCCTGCCTTTTCCTTTCCATGACAGGAGCAAGGCCAGTCTGGCCTCCCTTCCTCCCCCGGGCACAGGAAGGTGGCTCAATGCTGCTGAAAAGGGTCATCAAGAGCAGTTGCTCTTTGTGGGAGGAGAGGAAATGGGTGGGTCTGTGGGACAGCAGGAGATGGTGGTGATCCATGTGCTGGGAGGAACAGACCCCTGCACCCCTTCCCATGCCAGACCTTCTGCTGCTCCCAAATTCTGTTCTTTCTCAGGCTGTTTCTTCTACCTGGAGTCCTTCCCTAAACACACACACACTCTCGCTCTCACCCCTCTGGTTTTCAAGCTACTGGGGAGGGATGCAGCCCCTCCAAGTAACACAGCGTGCCCCTTGGAAGGGCAAAGAAGCCACCCTTGTTGGGTGCAGATCCCCTGCACCAGCACCTCCCCATGGCTTGGCTTTTCCTGTGACTCACCCTGTCCCCAGCGTGGAAGGTCCCTGAGCCATGGCAGAGTGCTCCAGAGGGGCCAGCTGGAGGGTCCCCATGAGCAGGCATATCCCTGAGGTGTCACCAAGTGCCTCAGCACCCTCTCAGCCCCACTACGTCTTCGCACTTGACCTCAATCAAGCACATCACCAGGTGCCTGCTGATCCATAAGATGCTTTGAGAAGTCTATGGGGAGCTCAGTAGGTGTCACGCTCGCTGTGTTAGATACCAGCTGACCCCATAGGACACAGAAAAACTTGCCAGCCCATCACACCCTTGGCCATGTGGCTCCAGGAGAACATAACTGCTCTCTCTAAGGGACACTCGGATGTCCTGCACTCTCCCACCCAAGGCAACGCTCTCCCAGTGTCCTGCCTGCTCCCCAGTAACTTCACACACACCCACTGCGCCCCAGGAGCGCCTAGCCTCCTCGAGGAGGGGGAATTACCTCCAGTATGTTGTAGCGAGAGTTGTCACAATAGTCCCGGACCCCAATCTCTGTGCCCATGTACCAGCCGCTGAAGGGGCAGGCAGAAAACTCCAAGCCACCAATCTCGAGGAGCATGTTGGAAACTGCTGGCAAACCATACCACTTCAGGCCCAGGTCCTTAAACCATTCAAACCTGCCGGGATACAACAGGGTTAGGCGATCAGCTAGACCTCCCCTGCCCAATGCAGGCAGGGCAATGGAGGAGGTTACTTTGCTATCAGCCTCCAGGCTGAAGACCTCTGAGCAGAACGGTTCCTGGAGGCAATATCTCCCTTAGGGGCTGTTTATGGGAGAAAGCGATATATCAGGAGCGTTACAGAGTGGTGTAAGTCCCAGGAGACTTCAAGGAAAGGGAAACCAGCCCTGAGACAAGGACACAACTTGCTTTCCACCTCCAGGCTCTGTCAGCTTTACATCAGTACGGAGGGAAGACCTGGAAGAGGGTCTTGGGTAAAGCACCCAAGGCACAACAAGGAAAGGCCAAGCACGGGAGATGGCTTAGGGTGAAACCAGAGGATTCCCCAAGGCTGATCCCCTTGAGCAGTGTCGGGGCTTACTCTGACTTACTTGGGATGCCGGATGGGCACTTCCAGCACGAGCTCTGGGGGGATTTCGAAGAGCTCTGGATCGTTGCCGTTGGCTTGGAGGAGCAGAGGCAGGATATCGAAGCGCCCGTGCGGTGCCTTCCACCCTTGCTGAATGCAGATCTAAGGCAAAACAAAGGTGGGGTTTAGAAGTCCCAGCAGATCACCTGCTCTTCAAGCATTATGGGCAGGGAGTTGCATGGCACTGGACAGTGTCTCCTAACAGCATCTCTGCTCAGCCCTTATGGTTGAGTAATAACCTCCATCCAAGGGAGCTACAACACAGGGTTGCCTGTCACAGCCAACCCATGGCTGTGTCAGGGGGATTTGGGCTGATTATGAGCCTAGAACTGGATCCCCAGGTAGGATCACGGCTCTGAAAAAGCTGCTTGCTCTATTTGTGCCTGTAATGGTGAAGGAGAAAATGGGTAGGAAAAGCAGAGGAGTTTGGGAAGAGCTGAGCAGGGCACTGGTGCTGTGCGGGCAGCGCCAACAGGCAGCGGCAAAAGGCAAATCTCATTTCTGATTCCCACTGGCCCAGGTCAGCGGTGGGCACACACATCCTCCTGCAGCAATTCCCCAAGTGACCCCTTCTCAGCAAAAGCAAAATGAGATCAGAGTCTTTTGGTGCACCTATGGCCAACTCCTGCATGCGTGGAAACAGCTTTTATTCCTGGGAAAATATCTGAGGGTGAGACAAATCCAGCTTCACTTCATGGCACTGCAGCGGGTGCAAGAAACCCTGCTTGACCCCGCACGCTCCTCGCCCCTGGGATGGTCGGAGCTGCTCCGTGCCCCCGCCAGCCCCATGCCCGTGGTGCCCGGGACGGATGGCTTCAGCCGGTACCTCCGTCAGCTCCACGTTTGCGGGGTCTCCCAGGACAGTGCCGTCGGGCTGCTTGTAGCCAGCGTAGCGGATGAGCTGGGCGTTCCAGATGCGGAAGTCGTGCTTGCTGTCCGTCCGCTGCGGGAAGATGGTGATAGCGGATCTGGAAGGAAGAGGCAGCGCTGGTGAATGCCGAGGGCGTTGGGAGGGCATAGGACAGGCGTCATCAGGGGAACGGCAAAGTGTTGCGGGGGAAAGGTGCTGCCCCTGCCTGCTACCACCCTGTGCACCACCTCTGCTGGTGCCTTGGACAAGCCCCAAACATTTATTATATTTCCTTCACCAGAAGAAGTCATGGCCTGGTGACTGAATTCCAAGCTCTGGAATTTGGGGTGTTTGCAGCAATTCAGCTCCAGGCAGAAGCTGGCTGCTCACATGGGCTTTCAGATAGATCTGAAGAGCAGTCCGTGTTCTGCATTTGATGCAGAATATAGGAAAGAAGAAATAATTGGAAAATCTGCCCTTTGAGATCCCACAGAGAGCAAGAAGAGAGATACTTGGACCAGCAGGACACCTTCCCCTGGTAGCAGGTCCCTCGAACGCTCCCCAGGACAAGTGCTGGCTACAGCCGTCCTGTTGTGCAGCGGCTGCTAAAGGAGACAATGTCAGCAGGACCCAGAGCTGGGTTGACACGCATCCAGAGCCCTTCGGATATAAACCCTGGTGACTCCTTGGTGACTCACCTGAGGTTCCCTTTGTTGGTGGCGTATTTGATGTGGTTGCAGATATAATTGAACATCCCATGGGCTGTGGTGCAGTCCCGGGCGTCAAACACCTGAAACAGTGGAAGCAGTTGTGGTGATGCTACAGGATGCTCCAACTCCTAGGGCAGAGCCAAGCAGAAACAAGCAAGAAACACAGCACGGGGGAAGCCCTCGAGGCCACCGTGACTTGTTAGGTATCTAAAGCTCCCTAATGATGTGTTCCCTGCCTTTACAACACGTGGATGTCTGATCCAGCTGCCCCTTCTGCTTTGGAGAGGTGAGTCATCTGCTGCTCAGGCAAAAACCTCCTCAATCCAGTGCTCTCAACCTGCTGCTGTTCCAACAGTTTTGGTTTCTGTTCTTTGTCTCATGTTGATCAAGACTCAAAGCTGAAACAGGACAGGTATCAGTCAAGCCTGAGATCCACTGAGCGGATGGGGAATCACAGAATCATAGAATGGTTTGGGTTGGCAGGGACCTTTAAAGATCATCCAGTCCAACCCCTCTGCCATGGGCAGGGACATCTTCAACCAGATCAGGTTGCTCAGAGCCCCGTCCAACCTGACCTGGAATGGCCCCAGGGATGGGGCATCTACAAAAAGGATGGGGAAACCGGGGAAGAGGGTCAACAGGAGGCTTGAAGACAACTTCTTGCAGAAACTGCTCCTCCCAAAGTTCAGATATGCCAAAAGAAACAGTGGGAGAGAAGAGCTGAAGGCTGAGCTGGGGGCGAAGGAGGCCCAACCTCCGGCCCCAGGCAGTGCCTGTACCCTGTGTGAAGCAGCCACCAGAATTGCTCAGCAGCACTTGAGCTGTGCTCCAGGTTACAGAGGGAGACGTCATCTCCGTACCAGGGGATTCCATTAGAGATAACTAAGGCAGATCCTGCCCTACGCTTCCAGCTAGTCAAAAGGGCACTGAGCCAAATCTTCTCCTGCCATAGCATCTCTCTACCAAAGATGAGTGTGTCCTGCTGCCTCTCTCCAGGCAGAGCAATAGTTTTGGAAGCAGCGTGTAGGATATTGGAGCAGTATCTGATTTTGGAAAATATTCTCCAGAGCACCAACTTCCAGTTTGGCCCTGTTTCAGACACAGACATTTCGGTTACACCTACCCCACGGGTGCTTTTCCAGCTCCTGCTGACTTCCCAGGCTGTGCATCCCCAAAGCCCCCAAGGAGAGCGTGGCTGCTGCGTGCTGAACACCCCCAACTGTACCTGTGCTGTGCCTCCCTGGGTGTTTGAAGAGCAAGTTTTGCCTCTCCAGAACTCCAGCGCATCCTGTAGCAGGCAACCTGCCAGCTGTCGCCAGCTGTGCTGATGCTCACCTGCAGCTTGGACCACTGAATCCTGCCCACGCAGCGGGCTGCATTTCTCCAGGCATGCTTGGCTCCGTAAATCAGCTCCGTGTCCCGCAGCTGGTAGGTATCAGTGGCTTCAATCTCCTTGGTCACTTCCTCCAGCCTTTCCATGTGGGCCTTGGAGCCCGATCTGCGCATGGTGGGGATGGAGGAGATGGCAGTCACCAACCCGGGTGGAGGGCAGGGAATCCTGCTGCTCTCCACCTGGGCACGAGTTCGTTCTTTCTTAAGCACATGTGTGCACACATACACACACGTGTGTGCTTTCACATAACAGACGACCAAGTGCAAATGGGAGAGGTCAGTAATTTGCACAGAGGCACACAACATGCCAGGAATGAAGCTCCCCTGAAGAAGCAGCTGAAGGTGGAGCACCATGGTCTCACAAGTGTGAAAGATCAGATCATATGTGACATCTCAGCATGAGCAGCAGCCAGGGCCTGTGACCTTCTCTGGCCAATACTTACCTCTTTATGGAGGAGTAGTACTGGTCAATGAAGTCCTTAGCCAAGAGGAGCACCTCCTCTTTTGTCCTAATATCTTCTGACTTGCGGACGTGCTGGTTAGGGGTCATTACTGAGCCCATGCAGATCTGCTCGGTGCATGCGGTGGCCTGGGGAGACAGAAGGAAACAAGCGTGTTTTGGGTTACCGCAGCACTTTTGGTTACGTGAGCTGGGCTGGGGGAAGTCAACAATTAGCTAGGCAGAAGTTGGTGGCATCTTTGACAAAAAGGGACATTTCCAGCTTATTTGTTTTCACACCTATCATCAGTAATGTTGTGTAAAACCGCTCAAGCATGTGCAGTCATCTCCTGTCTCACCCAATACAGACAATTTGGGGCTCACTAGGTTCTTGCCCCAGCTTGGCATAAAGTCATATGCTTTTCCTCATTTATCCCAGGTGGGCTTCCCTCTCACCCAGCTTATTGCACCAGAGGTTTGAAATTCAGACACCTCTGGAGACAAGAATACTGGCCTGAATTCATCCAGTTCTGCATTTCCAGGTAAAGCCATCTTGGAAACACTGTGATCCACTCAGTTATGCTCGGACAACTTTTGGCCAGTCCTATCAACTCTACTCACCATCGCTGTCTTGAGGTGCAGAGTGTCGTGAAGCACGGAGCCTGTCTCCCAGTTCTTGATTTTGACAAACCGCGGGCATTTGGAAGGACTTCCATTCACTGTGTTCTTAGTTGGTGACTGCCGCCCGGATGGCGGTGGCTGGACAACAGTGAAGACCAGGCACAAGGTTAGTATTCATCAACGATACAGGAAAAAGGCCACAACAAGAAGTAACGTCTTGTATTAGTGGGTGCTTGTGCTCAAATCCTAGTGATAATACAGTGAGACAAGGTATATGATCCAAATATTGGCAGCATTTGGGATCCTACAATGGAGCAACCAACTCTCAGTGCAATTGAGAAGTCATCTCTGTTTGCAGAACAGACAAACCTGTAGAAAAGGAGTTAAAAAACAAAGACAGAAGTGACTTCGGAGAACGTTGTGTTCAAGTTTCCCAGTGGAAGACTTACCTCTCTAGAACATATTAGATGTTTCTTTTTAAGGAGCATCACCTGCTCAGGTTTTACACGTGCCAAGCTCTGCCTCACTAATACGAGCACTGTGAGATAGAGCTAAGAGCCGATCAGTCCTCCGAGCAAGCCAAAGGCACATCCCCTTTGATATCAATGCTGGAAGATCGTAGGAATAAGGATGGATAAATTATGCAAGTGGGAGGGCTGCTGAATTATGCATAGTTGGATTACTTCAGTCTCAGCTCTGAATCTCCAGACCTCCCTGATGCTCTGCGTCACGGTGTGCTCATCCAGCACATCTTGAGTTATATGCCAACAGAAGGAAGAACCTCAGCCAACAGACAGCTTGTAACGAGAAGAGCTGGCTGCAAGTGCTTGTATTTGCACAAATTTTCACAGATAATATCTAGTATTTCCACTGTGACCCTTATTTGCCCCAAGCACTTAAAAATTCTCAGAGCAATCAGTGTCTGCCAGCGTATCACGGGACAGCGAGATCCGCGGTGGCCCTGGAAAGTAGAGATGTTTCTTCTAGGTATCAAATCTCATAGCAGGGTGTAATTCAGTCACCGCAACCGCAGCGGTGTTGCTGCAGGTTTCAAGGGGAGACCTGATCCCACACCAGCGCGTCCTGTCAAAACCTGCTTATATTTGGCACTGCTTAAAGGCTTGCTTCTCTGCAAAGTAGATCGGGGCTTGGACCGAGTTTTGATGTAGCCTTCCTGCATGAATCCTGTAGCTTGTATGCCTTTCTAATCCATCTGCAAGGTTTTTTTTTTAAAGGTGGCACTGCCTTCAGCAGAGCTGCACAGAGTCTCACCCTCCTTTTTGGTGGTTCTGGGCTCATGTCACGGTTGCAGCTCATGGACGAGCAGCAATAGTTCAAGTCCAGCATCACAGCCTGAAGGACCAACTGAAGAAGAGCCAGCACACGCTGGAAGAAGCTCTTGTTTCAGAACAAGCACTGTTGCTGATGAGCAAACCCAGAAGGGAAAGAAACAGGGGCCACAAGGATGACAAAATCGAATGAGGCTCCAGTTCTAACTTGTTCTTACTTTGCCAGACAGAGGACTGCTCTGTTTTTCCGAAGCAGATAGAGATTGACGCCTGATTGATTGCGAGACTGATGCCTGGGCTGAGCAGACACCACTGCATTGCCCTGGTGGCAATGTTGGCCGTATTTTTTGCCCAGTCCTTGTTCTTACCATACGCTCCACACTATTTTTCCCCTGGAAAATAGGGATTTTGCTGTCAGACAGCCTGAGGCTCACAGTGTAATGCCATGCGCTGAAGGCATATGCTGGGAGCAAGAGACAGAGGGTGGAGGGGAAGGGCGAGCTTTACAAACTGACCCTTCGGTAGGACCCTCTTTGGTCCTCGCAGTTTCCGAAAGCCGCTCTCTGCACACCCTCAGGCTATGCTATCACGGGTCTCTGCGACATTCCTCATGTCACAAATCCTGTGATTTTCCCAAGAAGCATTTTGAAGTCCTAGCCCCTGAAGCCAGATGACCACACAGTGGATCTCAGTTTCCCCTTTCAATGCTGCAGAAAACAATTGTAAGACTTCATACAGAGCGCAAAGCCAGTAGTAAATAAAAAGAACCTCCTAAATATAGTCCTGGAAAAGCACTATTTTTAAGCTCTTTTTTTTTTCAGTTTTGGGGAATCTGACCTGAATTATAGCAGTGGTGGTTCCTGGTCATTTTTTTCTGCTTGTTTTACTCTTTCAAGAGAATTAAACCATTCCTGAGCCACTAACAGCATACTGTGCTCTTTGAACCAACCTGGGCCACCCTTAGGACCAAGGGGGATAATCTGCCACCTTCCTTCTGAGCGTGATCGCTCAGAGCAGCTCTATGAGATTGGTAAAACATAGCTGAAAACTGCTGCTCAAAAATGCAAACAAAACCAATGCTCTCCCGTACCTCCACCTGCCAGACAGAAATTAGAAGTACCGAGAAGAAAGTGTTGGTTGTATCCAGCACCACTTTTTATTCTGAGTTAGTTTTGATTTGCTGACAGGGCTTCGGTGCAGCTTGTTAAAAAACTTGCTAGAGCAAGGTATGGCCCAAGAGCGTGATATGAATCCAGATGTAGCAATGACCCCAACCTTGGAGCGAGCAAGCTCATGGTCCGAGCTGGTGGACATCAGCTGCTTCACAACTGCCTACAGATGTTCTACCTGAAACCTCTCTCAAAGCTGCTCCCTTTCCTTTTTTGTCTTTTCCCTGCAGGAAAAGTTTGGATAATTGCTGAGAGAGGGCCACGGTGCAGAGGCATGCCGAATCCCTGGGACGCCAGCCGGGCTGGAGCAGCCGAGGCAACACCACCTACAAGAAGGAGAGATGCCAGGTCTGGCAACCGCATCGCAGAGCAGCTGTGGAGAGAGCAACACCCAGAAGAGACTGGGAAAGAGCTGTGTGTGTGTGTGTGTGTGTGTGTGCCTTCCCTGCATGGCAAAGCTGAAGCCAAATATTACCCCTGGTTCTGTCAGGGAGTTGTATGAGATCCTTTCATGTTTTAATTAGGCAGCTGTGATATTAGTGACTCAAGAGTGGGACAAACGGAGAGACTAACGTAGCAGTCGGGGCGCACATGCATTATGCAAACGTCTTTTACAAGGGAGCGTGTTGGCACTTATCGTCAGCGCGCAGCTTGCAAGCTGTCTGCAGCTCTTACAGACGCAGGGGAGAAACACACCCAGCCCCGGGCGCTTCTTGGGGCCGGAACGGCAGGGAGCATCTCCCTTTTTGCAGACCCGAGTGGGATCTACAGGTCCTCAGCCTTCCTCCTGCATCCCAGCTGGGCTTCAGGAGTCCCCGCGACGATGGCATATATTGCCCTGCTGAAATGCATTGACTATGGGAGGGCGAGGTCTGCAGCATTAGCCCAGGTCATAGATATATTGGCTTGCTGACACTTCCTTCCAGACTGCATCAACCCCGCTAGCTGAAAGCGTGTTTTTCGCTTTTATAAAGCTGTAAATCATCCTTACAAGCGTGGGGCTGATATGACTGCCTTCCCCTGCTAGCTACATCAACACCCCCCCCGCCCCGGTTACCCTGGAGCTCCTAAGAAATCAATCTGTACGGACTGAAATACGGCTCATGCAGGACCTGGGCTGGTGCAGTCCCAGCATCTTTCCGTCGGTCAGGTTTAGGGCCAGGGGGATTGGGCTCCTGGGAAACAAGCAAAACACACTGCGTGATTTTGCAAAAAAAGAGGGATAGGGATCGATGCCCACCAGGCCTTTCAACACCTTATTACGAGCCTCAGTGAGCATTCCCCACCTGGCCAAGCGAATCCACCAAATCCTGCTTTAAAGACCAACATGTATAAAAAGCTCACACTTGGCTTGACTTGCCCTTGTGTTAACAGTATTTACGGCAGCTAGCAAGAAGTTCAGTTGCCTTGACCACATGCAGCCCGGGGGAACGGCTGCAGGGAGCATGGGGGAAAAAACAAACTGCCTCCAGAAGAGCAGGCATACTGATTTGGGGATAAAAAGAAACATTTAGTGTTTGCACTGCACGTTTAGTGAAAAAAAATATTAAAGAGTTTAATAGCAGCTTAAGACTGGGGGGTTTGGCAGCCCTAATATGGAGAGAAATTAAGCTCTGAACAAAGAAGGTTATAAAGTGCTTATAGTAACAGACACATACATGCAAGGAGCTCAGCAAAGGAGGCAGAAAGGCAGCGTCTTTCCAGAGCTGCGGCAAAGGGACCAGAGCAGTGACCTGTCCTTGGGCGAGGCGGGCTCGTGATACCTGCCACAGTGCATCAACCGGGCAGCGGGACACGGGGCTGCCCAGGGATGTCTCTCCGGCAGCTGAACAAAGAGTGTTGCAGCTCTTGGGTGCACCCATCTGTGTGTGCTGATGTAGGATGATACCCACCGTAGGGTTGTCTATGCTGCTGGGAGAGCTGGACGCAATCCTGAGCTGCAGGCAGGCGATGGGAGGATGGAAATGGCTCCCAACTGTGTCTAAGCACCCAGCCAGGTTGGTTTAAACCATGCAGCAAGTCTGGCATGGGCAGGAGTATCTTAGCCGCCCTGCACGTGCATCAGCCCCTGCACAGCGGGTCTCGCATGTCCCATGAGCTTCTGACACTGCGTGCTGCAAAAGTGCACGTGAACATCATTCTGCTCAGGAGTCCCGGGAGAAACAGTGGTGCTGCTGGCACGGGGGACTGAGGGCACGGGCAGAGCTAAACCACTGCAGCCAAGACCATGTCACCTCCATGAAGGGACCGTGTCACCTCATCTGACCTCAACCCCTGCTTCTGGCTTTGCATCTTGCAAAATGCCGGTGCGATGGGAAAACCTCCCCTGGCAGAGCCACAGCCCGGGAGGTGCTGCTGGACACTGCTGGGCGTCAAAGCCAGGCTCAACATCTGGGTGCCCACCACACCGCGAGTGACACCCACCCTGCAGTGCTCTGCACGTGGCGTGTCGGCGAGGAGCGTCGCGTTGCAGCTCGTTGGAGCTGGGAAGAGGCATCAGCCAGAGGTATCTGCTGAGGACATTCCTGAGCTGACTTCTTCTTGGAAGTCTTCATGTGACCACTAAATCACTTTTCTCCCCTCTCTTGGAGAACAGTCCTTACTATGTCACCCTGAGAAATATGGTGGGGCAAGGAGACCAAATGGTCCCCAGACTGGTCCCCCGTGTCCTGCCCTGCTGCTGGTTAATCCCATCAGGGAGACGCAGTTGCCTGAACAGGCTTGGCAGTGCTCACGCACGTCGTGTTTTCCCCAAGGTGATCTTTCTGGCCTGGCAGGGTCTGCCTTACGTCTCTGGCTTTGCTACAAACGTGGAGTTAATCCACTTTTGGCAAGGAAGCCTGAGAATTTATGTCTGTGGAGTGTGAGGAGATGAAAAGGCACCGTACAACATATTATCTGAAGTGCTCTATTGAATTACCATCACATGAATCAAAACGACTTTAACAATGCAACTCGGCTTTTTGCCGTGAAAAGGGATGACAGTCCTGAGGGAGGTTTCAGAGTCCTGGTCCCTGGCTGCGCTCCCGCCCTACTCTGGTCCCAGGGATGAAGACCATCATTCCCCAGTGACCTATACCCTGCCCAAACCACAGGGCATTTGACTTCTGGACCAAATGGGCTCTGTGCCCCATCGACTCCAGCTCTTGGGATCAAAGGTCTTCAGGGTAGCGCATGTAGTCCTTGCAGGTTCTGTGTGGTGTGAGAGCCCACCAGGATGGGTCACGTATCCCGAAACCCCCTTCCCACCCAAAGCAGCACGAGCCATGGGCTCTTACCTGCTCCGCTTCAGAGTAGGGGTTGTTCAGGACCACGGGCACGTTGCTCTTCCCCCACAGGTCACCAAAGACACGGTCGTTCTCCATCCGAGCTGGTAAGGCTTTCTGTGGCTTGTTTTCCCCTTCCCTGAAACTGAAGGGTTAAAAAACATTTGGGTCAGGGGGCTGGAGGGTGGCAGGGGGCTGGGTCCACGGGGCCAGGTCCCGGACCGATGGCTCCAGGACCTGCTCCATCTGCTTCCCACAGGAGCGAAAACTCGTGCATCGCCCTGCGGGAGGGGAGGAAATGCTCTGCCTCGGCCGAGGTGATGAATCACGGCGGCGAGGGCAACCCAAACACAATAGAAATTTCGCCACGCGGGCGAGCGCAGTGCCTGCAAAACAACAGGAAACCCCTGCCCTGATACTGGCTCTAGCGGGGTTACACGCCAGACCCTCTGCATCCCAAAAACCAAGCTGGAGCCCTGTGAAAGCAAGCACGGAGCTGGGGAAAGGAGAGCCGCACATACTTCCAGCTGCAAAACCTCATAGAAAAACCTCATAGCAAAACCTCATAGCAAAACCAGGCGGGTTTGCAGAGCAGCTTGGTGTTTATGAGTGGAGGAGAGAAAAAAAAAACCCCAAGAAAAAACAGGTGGCTCCCAGGAGGGAGAGACAGCTCTCTCTCCTCTTCCTGACCTTTACAAATACTGCAAATGCCGGCGAGTGCAAGCGATTTTACTCAAGCAAACTGACGGATTGCCTCCACGGAGCTAGGGATGTTGGTAAGGCTGGGGGACTGAGGACGTCCCCAGCGCTGTGACGCTGGTGTAAGTCACGCTGCACACAGCCTACCGCACACGTTTTGCCTGGGGAACGTACCGCGGGGTGTCGGTGAGGCTGCTAAATGCCATCCAAGCACGTGATGGAAAACCACGAGCCCTCACGAAGGAGAAAAACAAATGGGGTTTAGAGACGTGATATTCAGAGAAGGCTGCGGCGTCTGCACCGAAGGCACCAACCGCCCTGGTGAGGCCGCCCAGGGAAGGAACTCCATGGTTGGGCTGCACGGGGCCACGGGCCAGGACGGGCACAGCCCCGCGGCTCGCAGCCACGCTGCCTTCGCCCTTGCTCAACGGGCCATCGAGGTAATGTGCTCTGGCAATTGTTTTGCTCCTGCTGTCAGTTCTTAAAAGTCTTCCAGATGCCCACTAAAGTCAGTAATGAGCCTTCCCATTAATGACGGCGGGCTTTGGGCACCAAAGTAGGACACCCACACTCAGGACATAATTCACACCAACGCGGTGCTCTTGACCCCGTCTTGGGAAGACACGTACATACCAACAAATTCCTCCTTGCCCCCCAGCTCGTATCTTTATGTATAGCTTAAGGAAAATACTTCATTTGAAGATGATCTCCCTGTGCTCTAAGCTTTCTGTAATTTTTCTGCCTTCACAGAGCAATGTTCAGCTGCCAAAATATTACACTAGGCTCCTGGACACCTTCCAAACATTAGCTGCCTTAGGGTGAAAGTGGCCAGCTTGGTGCAAGTGAGAATGTACAGGTGCCATAAGGGCAGTGTGTACTGGGTTTTCTATGCCTCCCCAGGAAAAGAAAGCTGTTCTTTTGTGACTTGGCTCCTACAAGTACAGGAAAGGGTTTCAAGCAGATAAAACACAAGAAACCCCACCCACCGCACCGCACAGCCACAGCCAAAGACAACAGGTCCCAGCTCTCTGCTACACGGCGGCGGTGCTGCCAGGAGCACCCAGTGGCCACACAGGTCCCGGGGCTGGGGACAACCACGAACCACACAGTACCCACTCTGCCCTCTACCAGCCCATCCAAAGGGGAAGCTCAGGGTCTCTTGACATGTCTAGCTTACCTCCACCTAGAGAATTCCCAGCAGCAAGACAGGGAAGTAGCAGGATGAAAATTCAGCAAATCTGGCTCTTCCCCCTAAGTCAGGGCCAGCTATTAAACCTCCCGGAGAATCATAGAATCACAGAATCACTAAGGTTGGAAAAGACCTCTAAGATCATCGAGTCCAACATCAACCCAACCCCCCCATGCCCACTAAACCATGTCCCCCAGCGCCTCATCTCCACGTCTTTTAAATCCCTCCAGGGATGGGGCCTCCGCCACTGCCCTGGGCAGCCTGTGCCCAGGCCTGGCCACTCCGTCAGGAAAGAATTTTTTCCTCATGTCCAACCGAAACCTCCCCTGGCACAACTTGAGGCCATTTCCTCTTGTTCTATCGCTGTTACTTGGCAGAAGAGACCAATACTCATTTCCACGGCTGCACATCCCTGCCCTCTTGCCCTGAGCCCCATCGTATCAGGGACAGCGGAGGCAGGTCAAGACAGAGCCACTGAGCACATGAAATGATGGGCATACACGAGCCATCTCTTGTAGCTGATGAGCCCCAACATGCTGCTCCCCATAACTGGCCCAAAATGAAGGCACAAGCACTAAATCCATAAGGCGATGGAAGAAATCCCTTGCCTTTACTGGTGCCTGGGACTTAGCAGAGGGAACCTGCCTCCTGGGGGACCACGGTGCCTCTCCAGGGGCACAGACTTTGCCTCTATGCAGACAGGAGAGGCTTGGCCAGACAGACCCCAGCGTGCCAGATATCCCACAGGCACCTCCAAAATGACACTGAGCGTACGCCTGCAGGCGCCTGGCACGACCCGCTGTTTCCAGGAAGGTGTTTGCAAGCCTGTCTAAATGGGCGTCTGCCGGCACGAGGGAACCTCGGAGAGGAATCCATCAATCGGCAGCAGCAGCCAGAGGTCTCGGCCGGCAGGCTGCATGCGTAATCTCGTTGTCTGCACACCAGCAAAGCCATAAATGTTGGTACCTGTGCCAACGGCACAGAAAAAGACCAGATGCTTGAATTAAGTCATCGCTGTAGTTGGCTACTTTGTGTATTACAAGTATTGCTGGAGCAGGGCCCTGCTCCCATTCACCGGCCTCGAGCATCGCCCCGACAGCGAGCTGCACCGTCCTGAGGAATGGTGAAGTCCAGGTGGGCATTAAGGGTTGGACGCTCAGGAGCAAATGCTCCACATCCCATTGCATGTTTGCAACTGGGGAAGAAGCGGGTTACGTATTGCTATTCTTGATGGACTTATGGCTGCGTGAACAAGGCAGCGAGGTGCTGCCCTCACCCTTAGTCTCTGCTATAAAAGCCCAGCCAAGCGTAGCTGCAACAAAGCCATTAGTCTAAACTGATGGTTGTCTCTCTTGCCTCCGTGCTGGTGTTGTGCTGCAGTTTGCTCGGTGTCGGGCGAGGAGGTCTGTCCCTTGCGGGGCTGCGGCTGCGTGCTCCTGCGCTGAGCTAGCGCAGACCTCTCCCGGATGAGGCTGCCCAGAAGTAGACAGGGAGAGAAAAACCCATTCAGAGCAGCCACAGCCTACCCCAGATGGGGGAAGAAAAATAAATTAAAAAAAAAAATCAATTGCTTCATTTTACAAATATTTTCTGCCCATTTTTTGTAACTGCCTTGTTTGCGAGCTCAGGTAGGGACAGGGTCTTACGGGTCAGTAATTTTCCTCTCTTGACTTGGCCTCCCCAGCCACCAGCAGAGACGCGGGGTGACCCCCACGTTCACACGAGGATGCCACTCACACGCTCAGGGAGACTGGCAGGATGGCCAAAACTCCGTGCCCGAGCTCCGGAGAATGTTTCCCAAAGCATTTTATCGACAGGAGAGCCCGAAGGGCCGTTCTCAGGGGTTCCCGGTGGGCGATGGGGAGGGTGCGGGTCCCCCGAGGGGTGTTTCGAGGCAGCCAGGTTGGACACCTCCGGGAGCTGCCGTGGGAGCAGCCCCGACCGCAGCTACGCGGGGGAAAGGGGGGGCTCGCCCTCGCTCCCCTTGGAGAAATCCTCACGACTCACTGTCAGATGCGACCTGGGCACTTTGGGGCATTGAACAGGATTTTGAAAATTGCCACTTTAATGTCTTTGCAGAACTGGAAGCAATGCTGAAGATCTGTCCTCAGAGGCACTTGATTGGCTGAACTCTCCCAAAGGCCAGATCCCGGATCCAGAGATCCCTCTCTGACCTGGCCCCGCTGCCAGATCTATTAAATACTATTAGCAAGATCTCTTGGATCCAGAGCAGGTTTTTGGGAAGGGACCCCGTTTGAGGTCATCTTTTCTTCTGAAAGCAAAATTTGTTACTTAAAAAAAAGAAAGAGGAATCCTGCCCTCCCCCACTGGTGCAAAGGCAGAGCCTCGGATGCTGCCTCACCTCGGAAAGAGCATCTGGCTGTTTGGAGAAATGAGAGGCACCACTCTTTTCTTTTGACTAATTTGATGATGTTGCAGTGCTCAGAGTGATGAAACAGAAGGGAAGTTGCTGAGACAGCCCTTTGAGAAATTTCTCCAAAGCTTTTCCAAAAAGAAAGAAGGAAAAAAAAAAGAGCAAAAAGAAAGTTTGTCACTTCGCTCCTTTGAATTTGCTTGGCAGAAGGATCTCTCTGATTTCGCAGGCGGAGATGACGGGTACCACTAGCTGCGGCAGATCCCAGGGGCCAATTTGGATGAACTGGTAAGGACACGGATGTCCACGCTCCCGATGGTGGCTCTCGTGCCGCGATGCCGATAGCAGCGTGCCGCGCGGCCGCGCGGGATGGACTCCTTCCAGGCCCTTGTCCCGGCAAATGAAAAGCCCGTGCTGGCGCTTGGGACCTGCGTGGGAAGCTGACACGTGCACACCTCGCTGGCTCTGAGCTGCGGGAAAGAAATACTTTCTTTTTACTTTCCTCCTCTCTCCTGGGCTGTCCCTGGGGACGGCTGCAAGGCTCCTCTGCGCATTGCTCCTCCTTCCAGTGCTAGAGGCCGGGGTAAACGGCTTTTGCCTCACCTTTCCTTTGCCCCATGGAAAACCATACTCCGGAGGGCATTGCACCCTCAGAAGTTAATATTTCCTTGCTCTCACGCCCCTGGGGCAGCTCCGAGTCTGCAACGTTGGAAAACGTGCTGGCTGCAGACTCCTCACCTCGAGGGTTAAGGCAAGGTCTGGCACAACCGCACGCATTTGAGGGAGAGGCAGGAGAAGGGATTGGGCAGGATCTGGAATTTGTAGGGTGCAGAGGATGGAGCAGAGCTCAGGGAGGAAGCGGGAATGTTGGAAGCAGAAGGAATAACTCCAAAAGGTGGGATGCGCTCCCTGGAGAGGCAGCGGGGCCAGCGTGCCCGGAGCAGATGATTGCAGAACGATCAAAGCAAGAAACCACTTCCTAAATGAGAAAGAGGAGCTTGAACAGCACTGAAGGATGAGGACAAAAGCCTCACCGACAAGCACGCGGCAAGGCTTGAAGAAGATTTTGCGCCCGCAGAAGGTCGGAGCGTTGCTGGGCTGTGCCCAGTGCTGGGATTAGGGACTAATGAGCCGAGCAAGCTGCACAGAGCGGCTTTGGAGAGAGGCCTATGAAATACGAGGCTGGTAAATGCCGTTGAGTAGGCATTGACAGATAAAGACCTGGGAACAGATCCAAGCGATCCCAAAGTCCCACCGGCATCGTTCGAGATTCAGCCAGTGTCAGATTCAACCTGCAACTGCCGCGCTCATCCCTTCCCAGCCATGCCCAAAGAGCAGCCAGCAGATTCCAGCCTCAGCATCTTATTTGGAGGCCAAACGTAGTTCAGTCTGCCGGGAGACCGCAGGCTCATACGTGGACCACGGGTTTGTCTGCTGGGAGCACGTACAAGGAGAACGGCCATCCCATGGGATGCAAGAAGCAGCACTAGTACAGGGGGCTGAAGGGTGCTTTGGAGACTGGTCCGAGAGGGCTCCACGGGGGTATATTCGGGTAGAATATGTTATTTGCAGGCACAAAATGACTCTCTGGATTAGACTGATGTGGTCAGAGTGACAAGGAAGAAGAATCCGCCAAGGGAGAAGGGGAGGGTTATTCACTGCCAAAGCTTCCTACTTCACCATTTTGCAGAATGGCAATAACATGATAGTTTCAGGCAACCTTTTCATTTCAGAGGTTTTAAAGTTTTGTGTCCAAGGACAGAATAATGAAGACATCAGAAATGCAAATGAAATGTTTTTAGCAACACAAAGAGATTTTGGCGGCGGCGAAGGAGGTGGGAGGAAGAGAATTTTCTCTTCGAGAACTGCAAAATTACGGGGTTTGTTCCAATGCAGGATGGAGCCTGAAACCTTGAAACCCTTCATAAACAGAATTCCTGCTCTCAGCACACTTCTCCCTCTCAGGGCTGCTGATGCTGCTTTTTGGACCAAAACTGCCATGTTTCCATCATGCTGTTCATGTTATGGAATAGACCTGAGAAGAAAAATAAATACTGGCAACCCGGTGGGGGGGGATAGCAGGGAAGATGGGACATGACAATCTCGCTAGAGCTCAGAGGGAAAAACAGACCTAGGTTAGCTGGCAGAGAGTGAATCAAACTCTATTTTTGTTTTCTAGCCCACGGTGAGCCTCATGGCAGAAATGCCAGCTCTTATCATACCTTGCGCCCCACTTCCATGCTCCGTTTTATGATCAGCTTCATCGCAGATGGCTTGAGCCAAGTAGCAGACACTCAGCCGTGATCGCAGCCCATTCCATGCGCGCGCCGCGGACCCAGGGCACCTCACAGCTGGAAATCAGCAGGGAGCGAAAGCCGGATCATTGCAGGGGCAGCTCCCCTGGGGAGGGCAGACCACGGGTGCAAGGGATGGAGATGAGCTGATATTTTTTCCCAATGCGTACGTAACAGTTTTCAGTTTTCCTTGCAAGTAACGTTAGAGACATGGGCTGGAAGCCCCAAGCATCAGGTGTAATTTGAATCGCTTTTGGCAAAGCCCATCTTGAACAAGACGTGTTTGGCTCCTTGTGAATAACCTCAAACTTGTACCATTTCTTTCTGCCCTAGGAAAGCTGTCACAGCTCTGCGAACCGGACTGGCTTTAGCAAAGTGCTGCAGGCTGTGAAGGTCAGCACCAGGCGAAGATGGAGACAGACAGGATTGATCCCGCAACCAGCATCTCCAGCTGGATCGATGGTGCAGGCTGTAGGTGTCGAGCTTAACCCTAAGTGAGGTTTTGCACCCTCCTGGTGTCTTGGTAGAGCTCTATTCCTGTTTTGACTAACGCCAGCTTTGCTTGCTCCCCGCCAAGCCTGGAGAAGTCACAGCCTACGGCGTTAGAGCTGCATCAATCTCCTAAAGCGTGCTTATTTTTCTGGGCATTTCTTTGGCATCGACCAACACAGTCTCCACAGTTATCCGCTCCCCATCGCTCCCTGACCTTTCTGCACTTCTCTTATGGACCAAGAAAACTCTTGGTAGAAGACCTTCACGATGCCCCAGCTCTGTCTGAGACCAAGCAGAGGAGATGAATCATCTCCAGCACGTCGCAGGAGTGGGAAGACAGGCGGCTGAGAAATGCCCTTTACCCTGCAGAGCAGCTCTCGACAAGTTTTCCCTGCAGTATATCTCCTTTCCCACTTCTCTGCTCAAGCCCAGGTCTTCTCGTTCATACAGAGTCCTATCGCAAGAGCGAGGCTGCAGCTTTTCATCAAGCAGAAGATTGAAGACTAATTTTGACCAAAAAGTGGATTTTCAGTCCCAAGGTACATAGATTCTTTTTTTTTAAAGGATATTGAAAAATAAAATGAGTGGATTTTTGGTGAAGTACCCACTTCACTAATATTCTTGCTGGTTTGAGGTCCTTCAGTTTAAGTGAATTCAAAGTGTTTCGCTGTAATATCTTTATGAGTAGAAGAGACTCCTCAAAGAAAAATCACATTTTTCATCCTTTCCCCCAGCCAGAGCAGAATTTTCTTGGAGAACCTGCAGTGGTGGGACAGGATGGGGACACTGGGGGATGGTTTGAAGGGTGAGGCTGTACCTGGTATCAATGATTGTGCCCTCCGGGGGCTTCATGACCCCCGGCTCCATCGCAGCAGTCTTAGCAAAACAGAGGGACAGAAGGGATTTTTAAGCAACCCTGTGCATCCTGTTGGACCTGTAGTCAAGCACAACCCCTTCAAGGTCTCAATTCTTTGGTTGCTTAAACCAGGTTCCCCCAGGGATGGGTTGGTGCTGGATTAAAGGATGTGAAGTCTGGGCAGGTAGCCCTCAGCCTTCCAGGGAGAGAGCTGGGCTCAGGGGGTTAAATTGCCTCCTATTGCACAGCAGAGACCAAAACCAACAGTTTCTGAAAGCAGCCGAACAAAAAAGCAGTGTGCCGAGACCTGGGGGTGCGCGTGGCGGGAGGGGACGGCAGGGCAGGACGTCCCCCAGCGCGCCCTGTCCCACCAGATGTCTGCCACCCGCCGCCCGCGCCCAGCTGAGCTGGTTTTTTTCCTCTGACTCAGTGTGACCACCCTAATGGGCTTTGAGTAACCGTGTCCTCCGCAGAAAGAATGCACAATGTGGGAGAGAGCAGAAATGATGGCACAAAACCAAGCGAATATTAAAAAAAAAAAAGAAGATGGAAAACACACGGTGTGGGTGTTGGTTTGTGATGGGAGCGATCGGGAGCTCAGCCTGGGCTCTGCCGCCGAGCCGGGCAGGGAACCCACCGCAGGGATCCGCAGCCAACAGCTCTGCCTTTCGTCTCTCCTTGTTTCTGATTAAAAAAAAAAAAAACACAACTTTTTTTTTCCCCTCCCTAAGGAAGCAAGTGCAGCAAGGGAACTTGAAGTCACAAATCCCTCTGTCACTGAACCGAGATCATCAGCTTCAGCGAATCGTCCGGAAAAAGACTCCTGGCTTTTACAGCCAGTCAATAACCGAGGACAGCCACAACCTGCTGCGGCACTTGACACTGCTAAAATGTGCTTGGGGACTTGGGGAAAGACAACAGGAAAAGGCAGCCTATCATTGCTAAAAAATGGCCGGGAGGCGAGAGAGCCGGTACAATAAAAAAAAATAGCCACCAACAACGTTTTGCAAAGCATGAAGGGCCACAGGGAGCTGCTTCGGCTCCGGAGCGATGCTCTACATGTCAGGGAAATGCCGAGGAAGATGAGGAGGGCAACACCACACACAAGGTCCCTTGCAGAAGCAGAGATCAGAAATGAAGCCGTTCCACCCGCTTGATGGGACTTTACCCTCCTCAAGGGGCAATGGGGCAAGCATCCATATGTCCCCACCCTTGTTATACATGCATATGCATATTGAAATTAATTAGCTTGATCTAGAAAGAGCGGAGGGGATGAACAGGCAGCTCCGCTGTTGCACTTCAACAGGGGATGGCCATTCCTGAGCTCTCGATGGGAAACATTTCCCCCCTTCCCAGAAGACAGGAGCACCCACAGCAGGTCCCACTGCCCTTGCACAGAGATCTGCAGCTGGAGCGGGACTGGGGGCCCCCTCTCCCCTCCCCAAAGCCAGAGCCTGACTGCCAAAAGCACAGAAGCTTTTGAAACTCATTTCTCCTGGGAAGCATCGTACTCTGCCGGTCTGACCTTCCTTCTCCCTCTCCGGCAGTTAATCAATAGCAAATTTCAAGGGGGGAGCTCCAAAGCAGAATAGCAAGGACAGACAGTACCATAAATCTGATTTGGCAGGTGGGGAAACTGAGGCACGGGATTTTGTTTAAAACTTAAAACAAATGAGATCGAGAACATGGAACAGAAACAAATCCTAGCCTAGCCCACAATCCACCACGTCGCATAGCTCAGCTTGCCACAAGACATTACTCCTGCTGTCTCCCCAGTTTCCCACGCTTACATCTTTCTCCCTTTCTTCCACCATCTACTCCCTGTTTTTCATTCCTTTTATCCTCCCCTCATCAACCGCTTCCCCCTTTTTTTTTACATCCTTTCCTCTCCATCTCCATCCTGCTGAGTGAGACAGCAGCCAGTTTTAGAGAGGTGCCCAACGACACCTAAACTAGCCGCGTCGGGTAGCCAAAACCAACACAATTCACCAAAGTAAAAAATGTATTTAGGGACCTACCAGTCCACCTGGACTTCTATATCTCTTGTCTCTACCTTGGAGGGTGCATCTCCATCGCTGTCCTTACTGCTGCTCTGCAGGAGATCCAGGACGGGCTCGATTTCTTTGAGCAGTTCATTGTCTTCCACGCCGCCGTTGAGGCAAGGGTGACCACAAGCACCCTCCTTCCCCTTCCCAGCGTCCTGCCCTTTGCTGCCGGTAACGACGCCGTTAACATGGACCATCGGCTCCACCTCCCGCCCGATCTCTTTTGTCCACAGGGAGCCCATGGTGCGGTTGGCTGCTGGCAGTGGCTGCTCTTTGCCGTGCAGGCTTGGGTTGGACAAGTCAACTGCCTTCGGCGTCGGGCAGAGAGGTCTGGTGACACGGATGGTTTTCGGTGTCCCGTCGCCTGCAAAAGTGGTCTCCAGGTGAGTGGTGAAGCCCTCGGGGCCCCGCAGGATGAGTACCACGTAGGTCTCGGAGGCAATGCTTCTCAGTATCTCCAGCGCAGTCTCATAGCTCACGTCCACCAAGGGCCTGCCATTGACAGCTAAAATGATGTCCCCAGCCTGGATGAGGCCACTCTGCTCTGCAGCTCCTCCCCGGATCAGGTCTGAGATGATGACGGGCGGCTTGCTGACGCGCTCCTTCACCAGGAAGCCGAGGCCGCCCACCTTGCGCTTGAAGAGCCTCACCGAGATGACGTTGGGCTGTATCTGCTGCACGCTGAACACATTCTCTTCCATGGCAGCCCCCCTCTTCGAGCCTGCAGACCAGGACCTCGACACCCGCTGAGCGCAGGGAAATTTGCTGCCCGAGGTCTTTATCCACGCCGGGGCAGCGAAGGAACAACTCTTTGGTTTTTAAGCAACTGTCCTCACTGCAAAACTCCTCTGGGCTTCGGCTGCGGGCTGGCTTTCTGCAGCATACTCGCTGCTGCCAAAGCAATGTCCTGGGGAAAGCAGTATCACCAGTGGAAAGCAAGGCTGGGGGCAGGGCGGGCAGGGCGGGCAGGGCGGGCAGGGCAGGCAGGGCAGGCAGGGCTGGGCATCGCGCGGCTGAGAAGGGGCTGGAAGGGGCAACACACCAGCTTCCAGTCAGCCTCTGGTCCTGTGTTGGGCAGAGGCAGGGAGGCAGCCCGCTCGCTTCACCGACATCCCTGCAAATGGTCCATGAGGTTCTTTATCTAGAAAGGAGGAAAAAACAACAAAGGAGAAAGAAAAGTGAGATAGGGCAGGCGTAAGCGTGGGCTCAGCACGGGGCTCGGCATGTCACAGACACCCCCATGCATCAGCCCGTCCCCACAGATGTCATCCCCCGGGCTGCGTTTGGGAGACAGGCTGCAGCCTCCCAGCGCTCTGGGCTTTGTTTCCTCCGCTCCCTCGGCAAAAATCAGCACCATCTGTTCGGCGGGGGCCGGGAAAGCGCGGGGGGAGCGGGGGAATCCTGTGAGGGGGCTGCTGGGCAGCCTCGCTCGGACCCTCCCTGCTTTGCCCACGGGTCGCAAGTAAAAACTGTGCAAGCCTGGTAAATGGCTAGAGCCGCACGGAGCTCGGCGGTGATTTCTGCCGGCTGAGGATCTTGTCTCCACGTGTTTTCCAGTGTATCCAACAATCTGATGGTCAAAATGGATCGGGGTGACCAGACAGGGGATGTACGCCCCTGCCCAGGATGAAACCCGTTCCGTAGGGGAACAGTCACATCAAGACTGGTTTGATGCGTCAGGAGAAAGAGTAGCAGTCACAAGCGAGGCAGTAGAAGAGGACATTCAGCTCCCCTTACCCTGGGTTACAGCAAAGCACTTACAATGCCAAGTGCTTTTAAGCCTGGCTCCGGGGATCACAGCCTCAGCCTGGCTCAGCTCCTCCTCTCCCCATATTTCCAGCCTGGCACGGGGATACAGGAGGCAAAGCTAGTGCTCCCCCGCGCCCAGCCCCGCCGTCCCGTTCTGAACAGTTCCCAAACAAACTGCTTTAGCTGATGGAAAACCATCTAGAGGAGAACTTGCAATGCGTTTACCCAGCTCTCGGGGGAACCTCATGCAGCTGGGCCTGACTTTCTACAGCCCTCGCGTGGCTTGGGGAGCCATGTCTCATTGACTCCTGATGGGCCCCTGGTTCTTGCATGCCTACGCTTGCGTTCAGTAACTTCAGCTCCCAAATCCCCTCCGCATTCCCCTCCCATTTCTTAGATGCTCTGGAGAACATTTCTTTCTGTGACTATGCCCTGACATTTAGCAGCAAGCTGAAATGCAGATGACTTCTTTTCTTTTTTGAGTCTGAATTTTGGGGAGAGAACAGAGGGCACTAGATCTGCAGGCTGGAGGCACTGACGTGCCAAGGAGAACACTCTCCTCTTTCCCAGAGGCAGCACATTCAGAGCAGTGTTTGCACCTTCAGACACCTCACACTGAGCCCCTCCACCTCTGCCAGCAGCTCCCTCCAGCACCCGGATGGGAAAAACAGGGATCTGAGGAGCTGGGCAGGGACACCAGCCATGGCTTTAACTCACTTGAGCATTTTAATTCTCATCTGACGAATGCTGCTGACCCCAGACTGGCTCTTTACAGGCAAGTAAAGAATAAAGCAATTAGAGCCCAATAACGCAAGCTGATGGATTTAACCCCTATTGCCCTTCTCCTGCCATTATCCAGCCCCGCAGAGCAGTAGCAGCATACAAAGGGTTAAATGCCATCTGAGTAGGTCAGTGGGGAGTCATCTCCCCAAGGGCTAATTAGCCTGGGTGACATAAGCCCTAATTGCTGGGTGGCCCTGGCCAGAGGTCACCGGATCAGGACCTCTGCCAGCCGTGATGGGTTGTGCCACCTCGCAGGGCTCGGAGGAGCGGAGCAGGACATCCCCTCCGGATCCTCAGGCCAGCTGGGGAGGGAAGGTCACATATTTGGGGAGGAAGGAGGGAGGCAGAGATCTGCTTGGACGGGGAAGGTCCTGCCCCTCTCCCTTTCCAGCCCCTCCATCCCTCCCCCAGCCAGAGCCCGTGTTCACCGGCACCAGTGGACACAGCGGCACAAGTGGGACCCCAGCCAAGTCTTCCCCTTCTTTCGCAGGTGAGGGCCCTTGGGCTTTTTGGTGCCAGTGCCAAACCAAAGGACCAGCTTCCTTCTCCCTGCCCAGGGTCTGTCTTTTCCTCGCCCTGCTCCCAGTAGCCCACCAGCACAGTCCCTGCATCCCCCAGCCCCTCCACTGGTCCCCCCTGCCAACGAGACGACCACTGCCTGACATCCAGGCAAGCCACCAGTTCAGGGCTCATTTCTAACGTATGAGCTGACGCTGTAAGGACGAGCGAGGCTTTGAAAGCAGCGTAAGTACCACGCGCCTGCGGGACCATCAGCTTCCCTTCGAGGGGACAACCCTCTTATTTGCTCTGGATTAGTCACCGGCTACACGGCACTCACGAACTCCTCGCAGCCGGTGAAGTCTGTGTTCGCATCGTGCCCATCCCCGCGGGGCCAGGGCCATCTCGGGGACTGCCCGGCACCAGCCCCTGTCACCCCCCGGCATCCCGGCAGCTCCCGCGGGCAGACACTCCACAGCCGAGGAGATGATGCCTTTCAGCCCCGCTCGACCCCTCCCTGCGGTGCTTGCAGGGGAGCGGGGCGATGCTGGGCTCACCGGAAAGGACCCTCATCCGCCCCGAAGAGCTAACAAACCCCGAAGTGTTTGCAGTCCCTCACTCTTCTCCCACCAAGCCAATTTCCAGTTCTTTCCTCCAAAAAGCTTACAGCAAAGCTTATAATTTATTACCTCTATGCAGCTCCAGCCTGCAAGACCCCAGGGAACAACATTATTGCTGGGTGCACGTCGTTCCCCATCCCCGAAACCCGCTGACATCTCAGCTTTCCTTACAAGAGGGAAGAGAAGAAAAAAGTAGATTCTAGGCGATACCTAAGCACCCAGCCAGGGCTTTCTCGGAGACGGGGGTGAGCACCAGCGTGTCCCCCACAGACAAGAGGGTGACTCGCTCCCGGACCTTGCACGCTCTCGCCCGTGGGTGATCAGAGCCGGTGTCTCCCCCGGCCTCAGCTGTGGGCTCTGCAGCAGCAGCTGGGGACGGGCTGGAAGACAGGGAGTGACATTATTTGCCTGTTCAGGATTTTTTTCCCCCTCCCTCCAACTCAAGCCTTTTCTTTCCTTTTTCTCAGCTGCTCCCCAGAGTAAGGAAGGTCAGAAAAAAGCCAGAAAGCAGAGGGCAAGCAAGGAGATTAAGGGCAACCTGTCTCTAAGCCCCCGATCCTTCTGCTCCTTTGGGGAAGAGTTGGACAAGCATTTTCATAGAATTGTAGAATCATTTAGGTTGGAAAATAACTTTAAAATCGTCAAGTCCAACCAACGTTTTCCAGCTATAAAATCTTGCACAAGCTCAGACTGAAGATAGGAGGGAGAGGGAGAAGTTCAGGGCATGAGAAGGCAGCAGGAGACACCTGGGAGCTCAGCGAAGACTTCCCCAGACACCCAGCACGGGTCAGGGCTTCCCCCATGCCCAGCTCCCAGGGTGTCCTGGGACATCTGCAGCTGTTCCCAGCGGGGACACGTTTCGGATGAAACCTGAAGCGTTCAACCCCGTGCGAAGCGCTGGGGAGACGCCGGCTGTTCGCAGCGCGGGTGGCTGAGCTGCGCTCAGCTCTGCCAAGTTCAGTTCTCCCTACGAGCATCATTAAGAGTCTGATTTATGAACCCAAGAGCCGCAGTACGTTTGCCAGGTTGTACGCTTAAAGCTCCTGGAGGTGTCACGTCTAACTCCTTAAAACCAGTGAGCAGGGTTTCACTGGGGTGGGTGCTGCTCAGGTGGAAACACTTATTTCACCCCTGAAAGACAGCCGGGAGATGGCCAATGCCATGGGCAAAGCTGGGCTCAGCTCCCTGCCGAGCCACCCCGCTTGAATAAACATCCACGGACGGTGCCGTCCCACTCCCTGCCTCAGTTTCCCTCCCCTTTCCAAAGCATAAAACCAACTCAAATTACGGAAGAGCCACAAACCCTGCAGAGCTGCAAACTTATAGCATCCAGACAAGCGTTACGAAAAGCGTTAACTCTGATCCCCACACCGATCCATGCTGACATTGCTTGTTTGGAGGCTTTAATCAGCGTAGGGAAGAGCAGCAGAACAGGCTCCCCTACGGCAGCGACAAAGGCATCCGCCTAACAAACAAGCCCTGCGAAAAGCCATAACGAAAAGCTTTTAGAGTCGCCAGATAACATTTCAAGCAAAAAACTCCAGCACATATGTTAATTGGATGATTTGATTTAGAAAGCAAAGCGGAGGAGAAACCAATCTTAGGAGCTTAACACAATCTCTTAACTCTCCCGGCGAGGAGCCGCAGGCTGCGGTGAGCTAGGATGTACCCAACACCAGCCCTTCGGCGTGGGCACTTGGGTTGCCCTTGCCCTCGCAAATCCATTTTGAATCTTGCCTTCGCTGCGGTAATGGCTTACATTTCTACGTGCCAGCTTTAAATGGACACCATTGTCCTATTTAATTAGTTTTTGTGGGATTTATAGCGTTCAACGAAGAACCCCAGGGCTGATGGATTTATGCCCGTTTAATTTTTATGACCCATGGAGCGTCAGTGAATCTGATGAGGAGCAATGGGATGCAACATATGCACAGTTACTGTAAACCTGCGTGTTTGTGCATCTGAAAATGGAGCATTAAAGTGATTCACTGGCAGCCAGCTCCCTCGTGCCAGCAGTTCCGCGCTCAACTCCCGTTCGGCTCAGACCGACGCCGCAGTCTATCTATGTACATGGCCTTTTAATCCTGAGAATATATAGACAATGTTCCCCCAGCTATCTCTAATTATCCACCTCCCACCAACCTTGCCAAAGCCCGTCTGGGAAGGAACGAGCCCTTTTTCCTTCACAGCCAAACAACGTGCTCCGCTTCTCCCTTCCCATCCCCAGCGCACGAGGCTGGGAAGTGGCTATTTCACCTGGGCCATGACATTTGCTTCACCCCCAATAAACCTGATTTACACATAGGAGCGAAAGAAATAAGAGGCCCTTTGCCATCTGTACAACACCCTGGTGCCAGTGCCCAGCGTCCAGTGATGCTGCAGAGCTGCTGGACCGCTCCGCGCAGCCACGGAAACCAGCGGGCTCGGGAAGGATGCTGCCGGAGTCTTAGCCCTGGAGACCCCCTCGCCTCCCCCACGTCAGCAGGGCACAGGTGTTTGCACTGAAAACATGCCTATCACTGGTAAAAGAACAGTTAATAAAATAAATGCTTGCTTTCTGATATAAATACATCTATGTCCATTCCCTGAGAGGGTTCATTTGCCTCTAATCAGAGGGTTGTTTTCGGGAAAGCAAAGCAATATACATTTGCTCATGGCCATATCGTTGGGCTGAAGCTGCCCCAAAGCCCCGTGACCTGCACATTTATCCAACTCCTGGCACTTGCTCTTGCGTTCATCCCAACCGTCCCTCTGCGGGCAATTAAACAGCCAAGAAGAGCCTGCTCCCGCCGGCACAAGCAGCCGCCGGCACGCCTGCTAGGCTGGTGGGCTAGATGATCGTTGTAGGTCCCTTCCAACTGAAATATTCTATTCGATTCTATTCGGGCCAGCGTCCTGCACGCTCCTAATCACGGAGCAGCAATGCTGGAGGAGGCAGAACCGCAGAGAAACTTTGCTGTAATTCAATGAAGACCTTTGTCCCTCTCCCCTTCACCTCATCTGATACGAACCGCACCTCTCCAAGCAGACCACAGGCAATACGTTTTAATGTTGCCAAGACAATTGTGTTGACAAAATTCCCTTTTTTTTTAGATGACAGAAACAGGGTTTTGTTTTAATTTGGAGTTCAAGGCTTAGCATATTTCAGTAACGGGCCCGTCATTTCTCCTTTACTCTTTCATACAATATTTTCGTGGTGCCTGTGGTGTGCAGCTGAAATGGAGTTTAGATAAAACCGTCAATTCCACCACTAACCCCGTCTAAAACTGATGTTCTTATTAGGGCTCAGCCCAGCTGTAAAACATAAATTTCACCACCATCAATTTGCCAAGAGGATTGGAATTACACTAGTAACTCCGGTTTGACAAATGGGACCCATGTTAACACACCACCACTTTGTCCTAAATGNAAAGCAGAACTCTCGCCCGCTTTGCACTGGCGTCCTCGGTGACTGCGCAAAGCAAAAAGCGAAGATAATTTGTTCCCCTGAGTTTCTGTCCGCGCTTTTCTTAGGGTTGTGCATTAGCACTTGTTGCCATAGTATCAACAGCAGTGGCAAAGTTCTCTGTGGGCCTCCTGGGACCTGTTCCTTGTCCCACGGAGGGCTCTGGCTCTAATTTGGGCAGGATTGGGGTGGAGGGGGATGTAGAATTTTCTGCTTCCTAATTTTTGCTAAAGGAGCTGCTGGCGAGAGCGAGGCAGTTCCTTAGAAGCAGCATCAGCCACGTCATCCTCGCTCCACCAGCACCCCTGAGCGTGGGGCTGGTCATGGGGCAAGAAAGCCAAGAGTTCACGAGAGAGAGGGATGGAGATAGGCCCCGATCTCATCGGTTCCTGGGGCTTTTCCCCTTCCCCCCGGGACCGTCCCATGCTGGTGACGCTGCCTTTGGCTGAAGCAGCCCCAGCCCCTATCTTGAAAACAGAGAGGTTTTTCCCCACACCAGAGGAGAGGATTTTGGCTTCCCAAAGACTCTGCTCCTCAAAACTGGCATGACGGGGAGGGGCAGCAGCGGGGCAGGCTGTCACACCAGGGCCACGGTCCCACTGCACCGCAGAGGTGTGCCAGGGATGTTTCCGAGGACGTGTTTGTTCTGATGGCGTTTGGGGATGAAGGGGATGGGTCCTGCTCTGCAAAGACCGAGCTTTCATGACTTTCAAGGCAAGGAAGAACTGCACGTTTTCAGCACAGCTGAAAACATAAGCCTGAAACTCTGCAAAATGGGATTAAGACAAGCCTGCCCTAGAAGGGCATTGCAAGAGCTCGTTAAGCATTTCTGAATTGTCAGAGTTGGAAAGAGTTGCCTTAGCATAAATACCTCCAGTTTTGTATATACACACACAGCACTTGCAGGTTTCCACGCTCTGCATATAGAAGCAACATACTGAGAACATATGGGCTTTCCAGACCGCGTGTTTCTCATGCCACCAGATCCCGAGCACTTGCTTGGCATCATATCAGTCCTTCGCTCCGCTTGCGTTACAGCTGCCGCGCAGGGTGGCAATCCGGGGTGCGCTGGGTCAGGTATGGCACGCAGCCCACCGCTGGCTTCCTTTGGAAGAAGCGGATGGAAGCAAACACACTTTCATCCAGCTTCAGCCAGAGAGCGGCTGACAGATCCTTCCCTCTTCGGGACACAATGTGTTTATTTTTGGCTATGTAGGAGAGATCAGATCGCGTATATAGATTTGATTGAATGCACAGATACAATCAGAACAGCGTGAGTAGAGCAAAGGCATTTTAGCTTCTTTTGGAGCCTCCTCTCAGAACCGGTCCCTTGCTATCGGCATTGTACTTCTTCAGTAAAAATTGATGGTATCAACAAGTATCAAACAATATTCGTGTTACTCAGGAAAGGTAAATGCTAATCTGCGTGAGCCGAGCTCATGTGACTTATCAGTTACTATATATAGTTGTTTTCAGGCACTGATTTAGGCAATCTGGCAGATTTCCTAAGCCTTTGTACAGATACAGAAATGGAAAATACAAAATACATGAGCAAAGCGGGGGGGTGGGGGGTGTGGGGGGGCGGAAATCTGAGAGGGCCAAAATGTCCCTGAGGGTCAGGGCAGACCAAGCCCTCCCCATCAGCAGACACACAACATTAATTGCAAGTCAGGATTCAGCCCAAACCCCTCTGCCTAAGATGGCCTCTCCGGTACTCGCTGCCGATCGCCGTGCTGACAGAGGGAATAAACAGAATTCAGAGGGCACAGGGACTTGCCACGCTCCTTTGCTCATGAGGGAATGGAATGCTTCTCCCAGAAACATCCCCCCCCCAAAACCCACGTCTGTGTAAGAAGAGATTCTGCACTGGGAGTTTGTTTGCAAACATATGCACGTTTTAAAACTGGAAAGTATATGACTGAGTTTGTAATATCTTTAAGAAAATAGTCTGGGTAATGCAAGCTAGAAGAAAATAGAGGGAGGAAGAAATTGCTGATGCAAACCCAAACTGTTTAAAATAAGACTTTCCCACCTAAGACCTTCAACAGAAAAGGCATAGCCAAGCAAGATGTGCAGGTAGAAATCTCCAGGAGAGTGCTATTTTGAACAGCCCTCCTGCCCCAAAAGCCTCCCCACTGCTCTCCGGTGAGCATCCCTGAAGATCCCGTTCTGCCATCTGCCTGAGCCATCGGCATCTGGGGATGTAGAAGAGGAAGAGGAGCTGGCATTAAAGCAGTTGAGCCCTCGACCACTGCAACTGCCCCCTGCAATCTCCCACGTCTCCCGCTCCAGACAGCCTGTGCTCCCACGGGAAGGAAGGAGACACTTCCCTTCCATTTCAGTGAGAGGCGGATCAGCTCCTCGGGGACTCAGCAGATAATTGTCAAGTTGCCTGCCAGAATTTCCTCTTGACAGTCATAACTTGAAAGCGTTGGAAGAAAATGTCTGCACCTGGACTGTGGAGTCAGCGCGCTCAGGGAGCGCGGAGCTGAGGCAGGGAAAGGCTCTGCGGGACTGGTGCTGGATGGGGTGATGCACACCCACCCCAGCACCAGATGTTCCAGATGTGCCTGTACAGAGGTCTCTTTTCCTCTGCTTTGCCAGTGAAAACCAAAAGCTTTCTACTATCTACTGCAAACCAAGCCGAGAGCGAGACCACGGGCAGGGCAGGCAGGGTTCATCTCCTTTGATCCCTGCGACAACAGCTCCCTTCTGCATTTCAAGCGCATCCGGAGGGGACTGTCGAGGTCCCTGGTGCATGGGTGGGGAGAGGGAAGGGGCAAGATCCGGACCCCCGGCTATCCCTGAAGGACAGGAGCCAGCCGGGAGCGGGACATCCCCGGGCATCACTCGGGGGCTGGAGCCGCACCGGGGTGTCTCCTCCCCTCCCCGAGCTGGATGGGGATCTTGCTCCCTCCCCACCCCAGTGCCCCGGGGACAGCGGGGACGCCCCGGGGACACCCCGGGGACAGCGGGGACATCCCCACCCCGTGGGACAGGGGGAACAGCACCCGGTGTGGGTCACCCCCGGACCCCAGCACTGGGGGGCGTGGGGTGGGGTGGTACCATCTCCTGCACCCTGAGCCCTCCCCGCCGGTGCCCGGGCTGTCGCGGGGGGGTGCCGGGGCTCCGGTCGGGGGGCGGCTCCCGCAGCGTTCAGCACCCGGGACAGCTCCGGCACCGGCTGCCGCGGGCGGGGGAGGGAACAGCCCTGCCCCTGCCCGCCCCCCCCGCGAAACTGCCCCCC
>VZTQ01009911.1:47421-66001 GCA_013400755.1 Pelecanoides urinatrix
GGGGAGCGCTTCCGACGGGCGCCCGAGGGAGCGCCCGGCCCCGCGGGGCTCCGCGCACCCCCTGCCCCGCCGCGAAGTTTCCCGGAGAAGCGGGGCTGGGGGCAGCCCGCCCGCCGCCCCACCTACCGTGCGGCGGAGAGGAGCCGGCCCCGGCCCCGGCCCCGCCCGGCGCATCCCTCCCGGCGGCTCCGGGCGCGGCGGAGGGACGGAGCCCGGCGAGGCGCTGGGCTCGGCTGGGCTGGCAGGGAGGGAACCAGTCCTCGCTGCGCCCCTTTATCCCAGCATCACCGAAACGAATCCGCTTTGACGTCCAACCAGGGTTTTTATGGGTGTGGAGCGAGCCGGTGCAGCCCTCATTAGGAGACACTCTGCTCTCCAAATCATACATCTTTTATATAACCTCATTTCCAGCGTGGCTTTTCTTCCCCCTCCCTCTCCTTGCCGGGGAGCATCGCCCCCCCACACACACACCCAGCTCCCTCACCAATTAAAGAGCCGACAGACACCCCCCCGACCCCCACTTGTTGCCGGGAAGCTCCGCTCCGGGGCCGCCTCAGCCCGCTCCGAGGGAGCGGGGGCTCTGCCTGACCCGGCTCCCCTGCCCAGCCCTGCTCCACCACCAGCCCCTGGAAAGACGCAGCCCCCCCACCTTCCTGCTCCCAGCTGGGTTGTGCTCTGGGGGGCTGAGAAAAGCCCCCTCTATTCCCTGACAGCAGGCAGCCCCCTCCTGCCAGGTCTGCCCCTGCCCTCTCTGTGCCCAGGGCAGATGGCACCAGCCCCACCAGGATCCCCCAGTGCCCCCAGCCCTGAGCTGGGCAATGCTGCAGGCTGGGGCAGCCCTGCCCCTCTCCCAGCTGCCCGTACCTCTGCTGCCAGAGCCGAGCCTGGGCTGCACACAGGGGAGAGAGCGAAGGGGCTCCTGCTCACACCGTTTCCCCTTCTGACTCTTTATCTGCCCCCGATAAGGCCCAGCGCAGACCGAGGCTTGACATCAGTCTCCAGGCTTTGCAGTTGTGCTCATTCCCATGGCAACAACAAACACACAATTATAGATATATAATATTATATAAACCCAAGGGGGCTCTCGGGCAGGAGCGCGAGGTTCACCTGCTCGCAGCCTCCTCCCAAGCCCAGGAGGCAGCTCCCACCGGAGCACGGAGAGGTGGCTTCAGCCCGGCAAAGATGCACAGCCCGCGGCTCGGGGGCGGCTCGGGAGCCTCCGCCGAGCCCCGGGCTCCTGCAGTCGGAGGCAGAGCCCGGCTGCCGGCACCGGCGGGGCTGGGGACCCGCTGCTGTCCCCCAACCCCCCCGCCCCCAGCCAAGGGCACGGCGGAGCGGCGCAGCCCCGGTGCCCCGAGGCGGCGGGGAGCGCTTCCGACGGGCGCCCGAGGGAGCGCCCGGCCCCGCGGGGCTCCGCGCACCCCCTGCCCCGCCGCGAAGTTTCCCGGAGAAGCGGGGCTGGGGGCAGCCCGCCCGCCGCCCCACCTACCGTGCGGCGGAGAGGAGCCGGCCCCGGCCCCGGCCCCNACCGCCTCTCCCGAGGCAGGCAAATAAACCGCAGCACAGCAGGAGATTCAGTTACAAAACTTCCCACAGGGAAGAGGAAATCGAGCAGCCCCATTCCTCCCCGGCGCACGGGGAATTTTGCAGAGGTGGCAAAGGGGAGAGGATAGGCAAACGCAGCAGAAAATTGGGGCTGGGGCTGCTTCCCCCATGCTTCCCCCCCTCCTCACACTACCCATCCATCAAGCTGTAACGCACTGTCTGGGACTAATGAAAACATAATTATGCCTATTTAGATGCAGGAGGACTAATCTAATAGTAAGCTACCCAACGACATCTGCTCTGATCCATTGGGCAGGGAAACCTGCCCCATGGAGGGATGAGTAGGCGCACACCGGCAAAGAAGGGCTTTGTGACCTGGTCGCAGGCTGAAAATTGTAGCTTCAGGCCAGGCTAAGAAAAGTCCAAAACCTTCTCCTTTCAGGGCTCAGATCTGTGCTAGCGATTATCAGGGAAACTGGACCGGTCCCCCCTGGATGGGGGTGCAGACAGACGGGCTGTGTGTGGCACGGCTGGAGGTCCGGCTCACGCAAGGCTGACGGGTGCGATGGCACTCGCGTGGTGTCCGAGGGGCCTCTGCCCTGCCAAAGCCACCCCGACACACGACGTCAGCTCCTGCCACCAGCACCTTGCTGCTGCTCTGCCCACCAGCCCTCCCGAGGCAGGTCTGCAGGAGGCAAAACCACGCTGGGGGAGCAAAGCCCTGACTGCTGGGGTGCTCGGAGCCAGGCGAGCGGGGCTCCTGGCAGCACTCCGGGACACGGCTTCGGCAGTGCCGCTCGCCCACCCCACCACCACACCCTGCTCTGCACCCTGGGCAGGATCCCAGCCCTCTCCACTAGCCCAGAGCTTAAGGGAACCAGATGAGCTCATCCGTGGGCCACGTCCTCACCAGGGCACGGCAACACTTCCTCCACCTGCGGAAAACTTAACGGGACAAGGCTCATTTTTGTATCATCTGGAGCTTTGCTGAAGCCCGTAAGTCTGGGCAAGCCAGGGGCAAAGTGTCAGTGTGAGAAGGGAGCCGCTGGCCTGTGCATCCCCCTGAGCCAGGGAGCAGCCCCAGGTAGCCTTTCCTTCCAGCTGGTAGCCATAAGTCATCCTGGAGGGGAAGGCTCAGAGGTTCATAAACAACTAATGAGACAGTTGTTGGCCTGGGAATGGAAAAGGTGGAGCGAAACCCTCTCCAGCCCGTCTGCACCCAGTGAGCCCATTCCCGCACAGCTCTTGGTGTGGCAGCAAACATTCGCATCTTCATTCCTCCAGCAAAGAGCATTTGTAAACAGGATTTCTCCATAGGGAGCACGTTCCTGTAATCCTGCCTCATCCTATTTGGGTAGCTGAGAGCCCCAGAGAAGAGACCCCAGCTCTGGAGAAGCCCCGCTATGCCCAGCCCTGCCAAGCCAGCCTCATCCATAGAAGTTGCTTTCCCCCCTTCCCACAGCTGGAAGCAAATGCAAGCGGTGCTACCGAGCAAGTTATCCCCCAAAACTGCTCGGGAGAGGGAACAGCCTCCTCCCTGCCCCTGGCACGGCTGCTCCCTCCCCGCTTCCCTCTCTCCTCTGAAATCAGCTCAGCCCTGCTTGCTTCTGGCCATATGCTGCCAGCGGTTAGAGAAGCCGAATATAAACACAGCAGCTAATGCTCGCCCAAGTTTCCTTTCCCTCCCCCCTCGCCAGAATCTGGGCTCTCTCCCCTCTCCGGCTGCCGTTCACCCTCACACACCTCTCTCTCGGTGGCTGTGGGCTCCGGCGGGGAGGTCGGGTGTCAAGGAGCTGGCGATGGATCTCTCTCGAGGGGTGGGTGGCCGGCAGCCGGCTCTGCCGCCGGGGCTCGCAGCCCGCCGGCGGGAACGTGCCGCTCGGGTTGCTCGGCTCTCTCAGCTCCTTAGGAAACCGTGGCCTCGGCACGGATCACACACACAATATCCCCGGCAGCCGCGGCTCTGGAGTTATTTGGCTGCTATTTCTACGCAACTGGAAATGTGTTCGAGGGATTACTGCCCGGGGAATAAAGAAATGGCTAAACATATTTATACTAAAGCTTAAGGAGCCTGGGTAAGTGCACACACACACAGAGACCAGCTGAGAGGGGGGTCTGGCACAGAGACTGCGGTGATTTGGGACAAATCCCAGGATTGTCTGTCTGTGCTCTAGTTTAGAGCGAGTGCCTATGCTGGTGCTTGCCTAGAGGTGGCAGTGAGCCTTCGCTCTTGTCCTCTGCCCAGCGAGCCGAGCAGCACAGGAGGGCCTGGGAAGTCCCCAGCTGAGCTGGAGCTCTGCTCTCTGCTGGCTTGGCCGCAGGTGAAGTGTTTGCTGTGGTGTAAATGCAGGTACCTGCGCCCGCACGGCGGGACCTGCCTCCGTCCGCTGGCCTCCACGGAAGGCACAGCCACGCCACAGGCTCGGGGGGATTCTTTAGCATCCTCCCCTCTGCGAGGTGCACGGGGAAAAGGTTGGGGTTTGATCAAATCCAGACTGCCTTTCAAACCTGGGGGGACGGGGCCAAGGAGCTCGCTTTTAGAAACGTCCCTGTGCCAGCTCCCAGCTCCACCAGCCCACAAGCTCCAGGACATGTTGGGGGGGAAACTCTTTGCTCCCCACTTTCAGGAGCTGTAACAAGTCCTGAGCTACCGGGCAGAGACGTGGCAACGTGAAGTCTTCCAGCACAAACACCAATGTCAGCTTTTTCCCAAAACCACCCTCCCTTCCAACAAGACACCTGTAAATCCCACCAAAACCCAAATATATGTCTTAAACCTCCCTGCACTGGGGGTTAGAGTTCGAAATGTGCTGCTGGAAAGATTCTTTCGGAGCACATCTCACAGCCTGCAAGAGTATAAAGTGGGTTATAAAGGGTGATCTCTCTCTCACACGTACGCATGGGCACGCACGCACACACAAAATCTAATAAAAATATATTAGTCGAAGAGTATTTGGCTTCTGGCATTCAACTAACTCAAGCTTCATACAGACACCAAAGAAATGAAATTATGGGAGCACACAAACAAGAAATTCCAGGGGGATGAATTAATGTTTCATCGCTATTACAGGGCAGAGAAGTACCTGTCTGTCTTCCCTTGCGTTTCTTTTTCTTGTACTTCAAAATGCGAACCCCCTACCTTTAAAAGTCACAGTAGCATGTTTCCTCCAGCCCAAGCCCTACCACCTTTCCATCAAAATCAAAATTGCTTTCATTATCATTTTAAGGACACATTGGAGAGCTAGCAAACACACCAAAGTTCAAGGACTTCTTGTAAATCCAGGGTCTAATTTAGGCAGATTAAAAAAAAACCTGCTTTAAGACCTTGCTTCACAAACTGAAAAGGCTTTGAGTTACTTCTGGGTTATTCAGATGCAAACACTGTTTTGAAACACAAGTGCCTGAGCCATCCACCAGCAGCTGTAAATTTGGGGGCAGATGCTCGGCAGCGGCAGAGCTACACGACTCCACTGAAATCAGCAGAATCGAGATCATTAAAGCCAGCTAAAACCAGCCAGTTCTCAGTATCTTGTACCATCTGAGTCCCTATTTCAAGCCTGTTCCTTTCTAGGGGATCAGGCCCCTGAATGGTACCTTTTAACCTTTGGATCACTTATTGGGGTAATTACAAACTAGAAAAATCACTTCTGTGTCCACCTTAAACAGTATATTTAGAGATGTTTTTTTTTTCCCCCTCCTCTTAAGTGACACATTTCAGAGGACTGTAGGTTAAAAACTCTTTTGAAAAGACCTAAATCCCTAATCTTAAATGAAAGGTTATCACCGGAGGACCTCGGGGTGGGTGGTGACAAACACAGGAAAGGGCCCTGCGTCAGCCGGCGCCCTGGGTAAACAGGGACGGGGAGGAGAGCGGGGGGCTCGGAGCAGGCTGACAAGCCTGATAAGCCAAATCTGCAAAGCATTCATTGCAAAAAAGAACACAAAGCAAAGCCAAAAGCAGAGAAACAGCTGCTGGCGAGTCCTTCATTTCTAAAAAAGAGCAAGAAGGAAGAAACGCCAGAAATACTCTGCTACCCACCAGCGGAGCCCCTCGCGTGCCTCCCCGCGGGGTGGGGGGGGAGGGAGGCTCCAGCATCCCTGGTCCCCCCCCAACCCACTTAACTGAATAATTGGGGCACCCCACGAGCTGTGTGGCCCCTCAAACACATCGACCCCAGCTTCTTCCAGCCTGGATGGAGCAGGAAAACGATGCAGCCCCAGCTGCAAAGACCAAGGGGAAGGCGATAAGGTGAAAGGCTGATCCCAGCCCTTAAATTATTCACAGCTCCAGCCAAAAAAAAAAAAAAANGGGAGAAGTTTGCAGAAGCTATGCCAGGAATTTAGATTTATTTCTGGAATTACTTTAATGGGATATTGAAACGCTGCTGTAATTTAAAGGTATTAAACAGCTTCTTCTAGTTAAACCAAGATGAAACAAACCCTTCCACAAACCACTTTGCTTTGAGCCGACGAACACCAGCACGGCCAGGAGAGCTCAGCAGCCCAACGCGAAGCCCCGGCAGCAGGATTGAACCAGGCCCTGAGTTCGCAGCTTTTTTTTTTTTAAAAAAAAAAAGCAATTTACAGCTTTTTGGCTACCTCCAGAGGCAGCTCGGCCTCAGTGATTCACCTACCTCCAGGCTGCCAGAGACTCCCCATGGCCAAATCCTGGTTCTCACGCAGCCCCTCTGGTTTCAGGCTCCTGGAACCAGGGCTGACCCCACTAACGAGAGGGAACTGGGGCTGAGCAGCCCACTGGTGTCACCTGTGAGAGCTTCATTAGCACCGGGGACCCCGTCCCCGAGCGGGGCTGACGTCAGCTCTAATAAGGTTGGCGGAGACTTTGCCTGTGGTCGAAAACATCCCTGATGTTTCCTCGTGAGATCACTGGTGCTGCATGGATTTCAGCCCAAATCCCAGCCCCCTGCTCGCCATCCCGCTCATTCCAGCTACCTGGGACCCATTTTTATGCAACTCACAAAGCCATCCTATTTTTGAGGTCTCAACCCTCCCATCAAATTTGATTGAAATTTGCTGGATTTGTTAGGACAAGGCGGACAGATAAACCAGAACACAGCTGGACAAACCCTCTTTCCTTAGGAAAGTGGTACCAAAGGTACCCCCAAAAAGAAAACCAACCCCCCCAAACCTTCTAGTGCTTTGATGCTGTTGGAGAAGGGAAATTGTGCCTGTGTTTAAAAGCTGGAGGATTTCCACTTCTCGATACCTCTGGCAGGTGATGGTAACTCCACCCAAGGTGGCATCGCTGTCCACAAAACCCAAACCAGCTGCCTTGGAGGCTAAAAAATACGTTTTCCTCACTCTCTGGCTGGAGTCACCCTCCCAGGCTGGGCCATGGTTAAGCCCCAGGCAAGGAGAGGTTTCCCGATGGGCACACACAGACCTTCCTAGTCCCACCGGCCCGGACCTGGGATCCTGCCCAGTTTGTAGAGGGAGGAAGTGAAATCCCAGGAAATCCTGGCTTTCCATGCCAGGGAAACACTGGAGGGGCCCCAACTGCTTTTCTTTGCAGGCTCCTACATTCCCTGCTGCATCTTAACACGCTTCAGCTCTTATGAGACGGGTAAGTCTGGATTAAATCGCCTGCTGTGACATTAACATCTGACCGAGGCTTCTGCCCACAGCCAGCCGAAGCTGTGCGCTTTTGGACTTTTCCTAACAAGCTTGCGGATATCCTCCCCTTTCCGTAATGCTTTGTGCAGAGCCGGTTAGTAATCTGTCTGCCGGCCCAGGGGTCACGGCCGTAGGACTTGCTGCTCTGCAGTTCTCCAGCTCCATCTGGTTGAGCTTCTGCTCCCAGCCCAGCTCTGGACCTGCGGGTGATGGGTCCCACCTTGCCCCCAAAGCAGGGGAAGCGAGGTCCCAGCGGGAGCAGCACTGCCATTGCCCTTGGGCTCCTTCAGTGGCCACTTCAGCACCGGGGATTGTCCCTTTGCCATCAGGCCACTGGCAGAAGCCCTTTGGCAATGGAAGTGGGCTTGAGGCTGCAACTCCTCTAGACTTCATCGGTGTCCCCAGACAAGGCTGTCACTGCTGTATGTCAGATGTGTTCAATCCCCCTCTCACCCCACCAGTAAATACTGGAGAAGAGCCCAGACGGGAGGATGGACACCCCTGGGCTTTGCCCCAGCACCACAGCTGGTGGAGCAGGACAGACCCAGCCCAGCACCCATCTCCAGCCCAGCAAGGTTTTTTTGTCCTCGAATATGGAATGGTTTTGGGCCAGGAGGGAGGAGAGGTGCTCACAAGATACCAGGAGAGCTGGCATCCAAAACACTCAGATTTGTATTTTATTTTTAGCCATGTTATTTTCTCATCTTCATTTGAGGGTTTTTTGCAGCAAGAGCAGCTGATGGCCTGGAAACAGGCTCCGAGTTAGGAGCGGGAGGCACCCATCCACGCAGCCCGCGGGAGAGCTTTGAGGCTAAAAACATAGTAAACAGGAAAAACAGCCTAACAAATAAAGAGGCCACCTTGGACCTGTGAAACGCTACCCCATGAAATGCTGGAAAATAACCACCCCTCCATTTTACAAATGGAGAAACTGAGGCACAGAAGGGGCCAGGGTCAGTTGACACGTTTGCAGCACCCCTGGGACCAAATGTCAAAGCAAAAAAAGAAAAAAAAAAAAGAATCAAAGCACTTTTCTTTTTCCTCACCTGCCTGCTCCTTCCTGAGAGACAGGGCTCAGGGTTTTCACTGCGAGGTTGAAGGACCATCAGGAATCCCTCAAGCAGGGAAGGGCTGGAAAATGCTCACCCCAAAGCACCAGCCACGGCCGGAGAAATCCAGCCTGGGACTTGGCAAACCAAAAGCTTCTCTTTGCCATTTAGACAGAAATACATTAGAGAGTCAGACGCTCAAAAAGAAAGACCAGAAAGAAAAGAAAAAAAACCCCGAGCAAGATCAAGATCTTGCAAGAAAAGAGCTGTTGCAAAACAGCAAGTGGCAGCAGGCAGATCTCTCCCTGCTCCTTGCGCTGCATCAAAAGCTCCCAGCCCCAAAGTGCTCCCCAGCAGAGACCACACTGGAGCAAGCGATGGAGCGAAGAGCCCGGCCCTTCCCCAGGGAGGCTGGCCTCTCATCCCGGGGGGAAATGAGGCCAATTTGGGAAGTTTGGGAACACCTGCAGGCAAGCTGATGGAGGAGGAGGAGGGGAGGGATGTGGCCTTAGCAGAGGCTGTGATTGCACCAGGTGCATTACCGGTGGCTGACCCCACGAATGAGGTGGCACCAGGCCTGTACCCAGGCATGTCCCCTGTGTCACCCAAATGTCACCCCTGCCACCAATGCCACCCCTCGGGGCTCGGCAGCGGGGACTCCTGCCTTGCCGGGGGCAGGGAGTCACGCCGGTGCTCCCCGGAGCCCCTCGCCAGGAGCAAGAGGAGCTGTTTGCATCGGAAACACCTCGTCTGATGGATTTGCGGGGCACGCTCTTCCGAGGCGAGGGGGTGTTTAATGCCGCCGTCCCTGCCGGGCTGAGGACGTGCCCTTGCTGCCCCAGGGTGAGCAGCCGTCCCCAGCCGCTGCCGGCAGAGCACGGGGCCAAGGGTCCAGCACGAACAGCGGATGGTCTTGGAGCTAACGCCAGCCTCCGCCGTGGGTTTTCACCTAAAAAACCCCCACTGTTTGCAAAGACCCTAGGTCAAATTCATCTCTGCCTTGACTTCACCCCAGCCAAAGCACCGGGGCCACAGCGGCGTGGGTGTTCCGCCAGCGCTGGGCTGCCCCGGCCCAAAGCATCCCTCCCCTGCGGACCCCACCTGCAAACATACCCCAGAGACCTCCTGGGCAAGAGCAGGAGGCTGCTGGCTTTTCCCCATGGCAGCTAGAAGTCAAAAAAACCCACACTTTGGATGTTTGTCGGTGTAATTCAGCTTTCCTCCAAAGAAATCGCTGTCTTTCTAGGGTATGTTTTCTCCTCGCTAGCCCTGCAGCCTCTTTCCCCTTCCCTCTCCAGCATCCTGCTGGTTCGTAAAGAAGTCTCTCTCGCCTTCTCTGAATTTTGGAGTGATATCACAAGCTCAAATGTGTTTTTCCTGCTCTCAGGGTCCTATCAACCCCCTGCAGAGGAGCACAGGGCAGCCTATTGCCCTGAGCCGCACTCACGGGGCGCAGAAGTGAGCTGCAATAACCAGGCGCATCTGTGAGCTCTTCAAATCTTTGATACAATCGAGATAGACGGAGCCTGAGACAGGCTTCCCCCTCCCCTTTTTCTTTCTCTCTCTTTATTTTTTCTTCCCCCCCGACCTTTTATTCCCAGTGGCCAAGAACATTTAGTCTGGCCGGGAAAAGGAAATCACATTACAGAATTATGGTTCATTTAGCAGGTCCCACTGGAAGCCCTGCAATAACCACTGGCTTCCTAACAGGATTAGCCACTGTCTGAACCTCCCGATCTCACTGCAGTCGTCTCCTCTCCCCACAACAGGCTCAAGGACCCCAGAAAACCCCAAGCAGCCACAGAAACCCAAGATGCAGGTGGACACAGAGAAGGAGCGATTGAGGGGAACCAAAAATTGAGGCTTCGTTGGTGTGAAAGTGGGCACTGCTAGCAGAGGTGTGAGCAGGCTCTCCAGCTACAAATCCCACTTTGCTGTCTTGGCCTCTTCCAGCCTGATGGCTCATTCTCGCTCAACGGTGCGTGTTGGTTCCCATGAGGACACTGGGGATATGAACTTCAGAAACATAAGGAAGATGCTGAAGCAATGCAAGTTCTGCTACAGCGTTAAATATGACACACCCTGTCTGCTGCACCTGAACCGGTACCGAGATGTTCAGCTCAGTTGGTTGAGGGTCCTCCTGACACCAGTCTTGGAGTCTACATGGACATGAAGGTTTTTGGTTGGCATCACACTGCATCGTAATGTGTTTTCTGGGATCAGCTCTCTATCGTTAAGAGGGTAGGAGGACTTAGGAAAAAATAATTCAGAGGAGAAGATCAAGAAAGAAGCCAAATTATATGGGGCCACCAGAATAGCCAAGACCAGGTTTTGCCTTCGGTGATGCTGACATCTGTTTGCTTCTCCCATCCCTGTCCCCACTCAAAACAAGGAAGAGGTGGTGGAAGAGCAATAAATTGGGTGTAGCACTGTGTATGAAACCACCTCCGTGATTTCACAGGGGTGAACATCTGCCTCTCACCACCGATCTGCTCCCAGTGTTTCATTACCACACTGGTTTATAGACAGAGAGAACACAAACGCTGTCCCCAGCAGCAGCTGGCAGAGACGTCAGGTTGGGGATGGCAAATCCAGCTTTTCCAGCACAGTCTGGAGCTGGCTGCGTGCTTGGATGGCAGCCCGGCCCCGGGCAGGGAAGCAGCAGCAGGAGGGTTGCAAAGTACTTCTGCCTACAATGACCGATGGAGACGGGAATTATCTCAGTGACATCCCTTCAGGCGTTACCTCAGAAAGAAGAGGTGCAAAACACAAGCAGGATTTGCCTGGTTTGCCTTCCCTCAGAGCAGGGAGAGGCGGCACAGCTTTGGTTTAACCAAAAGCAAGAAGCAGGAAACTTGGTTAACCAAGTTTGCCAAGACCATGCTCTCACCACTACCTTACTCCATCACACATCTACTCAACCTTACTCCATCACACATCTACTCAACATTACTCCATCACACATCTACTCAACCTTACTCCATCACACATCTGCTAGAGCGAGATTTTGCCGTGGCACAGTCAACACCAACCACCGTAGGGTGCAGCCCTGCAGAGATCCAGGTCCCCTGCGGTCCCCTGGGACCATGGCCCGCTACGGTCCTTCTCCAGTGAGGGGTGGGAGCCCTGGAAGGTGTTGAAGCCCACCACAACCTCACCTCCAGACATGCCTCTCCTCTCTGACAACACGAGGAGCCCAGAGCGTTGGCTCCTCGCTTTGATGCTCCAAATGAGTTGGGGTGGCTGAGAAACATCATTAGTGTTGGAGGAAATAAAAGGCCACGTAGGGTTGTTTTTTCAAGACAGAGCTCTGCATCCCTGTACCCACAGCTCCCACGCTGTTCCAGCTCCACCAGTAGAGGTTTCCATCATTAGGAAGACTTTTCTCTGGAGATGAAGGGATGCGGTGGCCTTCACACCGCTGCTAACGAAGCTGCGTGGGCAGGGGTTAAGTGCTGGGGGTCAGCCCCGTGCTCAGATAGCAGCAGCAAGCGGGGGTTTGTGCTCACAGGGTGAGAGGGACATTCCCGCGAAGGCGGTGGGGACCTCATGGGTTTTGCACGACCAGCCCGGGGGACAAAGCACGGGGTGAAGACAGAAGCTGTGGGAAGAGAGGAGGGAAGGGTGATGCAGAGTAGGAAAAGTTTCGCTCATGCACGCAGCACGTAATTCAGTTTGCAGCATCTCACTGAAGCCAAGAATTGAGTAAGAGCCCAAAATGGATGAGGTGTTTATGCGGCTAATGAGAACACGCGGGCTGTATTCATCCCTGCTGGCGAAAGCACCCCAGGAGGGTGTAAACCTGCCTTCCACCAAGCTCAGTCCACTGGGAACACAAGTGGGTCCTCCCTGGGGAGGAGTCTGACAGATGACCTCTGTCCGGCAGTCTGTCTGTCCTGGGTACCAGCAGTGAGGTGCAGAGGATGGGCAGGGGAAGGGACTGCCTGCACCCTGCCGCAGCACCAGGGCAAGGATGCTCTTGCTCCCTCGGTGCAGAAATTGCCGTTGTACCAGTCACCTTGGCTTTTGGGAGGATTTTTCAGCCCCTTTTGGCTTCAGACTGAGCCGGCACAGAGGTGCGAGTGCCCTGCCTTCCTCTGGCCCTCGGCAGGGACCCCTGAGCACCACCACCCTTCCCAGCATTGCTCCCTACCACCGCTGCGCGGGACAGAAACGTCACTTGGTGAGCTTGGTTACTTGAATGAACAAATCTGACCTTCTAGCGTAGCCAGAAACAACACCCAAGAGCATCAATCACCGCAGAGGGGCATACGGGGCTTGACCCGGCTGGTGGCAAGTCTTGATACAACTACACACCATACCCCACCCAAAGCGGCCGCGCAGCTTCCCCCCAGACTCTTTTCCATTTTCTCTCTCTTCTTCTTTGTTTGTTTGGCCATCCAAACATTTCTCAGCAGCAACAGGGTCTGGCAACCCAAAACTTTCCCTAGGGAAGAAGTTCTGGCATCCAGCAGCCAAGTCAGGAGATTCTGGAAAGTTGCTCTGAGCCTGTCTCATCTCATGACTTGACATATCTCCGCTGTCCATTTCCCTTCCCAAGGAAATCTGATTTGTTCCAAAGTTTATAGTTTCAGTGACCTAATCCCAGCATAGTTGTTCCTGTTTCCCTTTAATTTACTGCCGCAGCTTGTATTAATTGATGTATTGCAGAGGGCTTGAGCCAAGCTAATTGTTTTAGAAAAAGAAAAAAAGAAGAAAGAAAGGGAGATGTGAGGTCCCTTAGTGGATTACGAAAGTATTTGAAAGGGGAACCAGCAGCCACCAGAAAATAGCAATAGCTCCAAACAGAAGCAACTGTCCGGAGAGGTGGAGGCTCTCCAGGCCACCCTTCGCAAGGTGCCGTCATGCTCCCTGCAAACAGAAATATCTTCCCTGGGATGACCTTGAGGAGAAAGGCAAGGTGGGGGCGAGGAGGGCTGGGATGGCCTTTCTAGTCTGCTGGGGCTGCCTTCGCCCCTCCGGCTCTGCCCTCGCCCAAGGCTGCTTCTGCCGCTGAATGATCAGGGGAGTTTCCTGAGGAGAAAGGGAAATGTCACCCATCATCCAGCAAGGATGATCTAGGGAACCACAGGCTGCTCAGCTTACCTGAGAAGGTGATGGAGCAAATCCTTCTGGAAGCTATTTCCACCCATGACGGACAACAAGAAAGTCATTGGGAACTGCCAGCAGGGATTTATCAGGCGTCAGTCATGGCCAGTGGACCTGATCACCTTCCACGGTGAGATGATTGGCTCTGTGGACCGGGGCAGAGCAGTGCAAGCTGTATAACTTCACTTTAGCAAGGCCTTTGATAGAGTCTCCTGTAGTATCCTTGTGGCCAAATTGTGGATAAGCAGGTAAATTGGGGGCAGGGTGCACGCTCAGCTCATTTTCAGATGATACCAGATAGGTGGGAGCAGTTGACATGCTGGAAGGCAGGGCTGCTATCCAGAGGGACCACCATGGGCTGGAGAAACAGCCCAACGGGAGCTCAGGGAATTCAAAGGCAAACACCAAATCCTGCCCCTGGAACAAGATAACCCCAAGTCACAGGACAGGCTGGGTCCAAATGGCTGGAAAGCAGCTATGGAGAAAAGGATCTGGAGATCCTGGGGGACAAGAAGAACCATGGTTCAGCTTGGCCAAAGCCAGCTGCTTCCCTGGGCTGTGTTATTCCTCTCTATTTAGTACTTGCAGGTCTGGACGGTGTCCTGTTCTGCGCTCCCCAGGATAAGACAGGCATGGACACACTGGAGGAAGTCCAGTGGAGACCACCAACCTGACCAAGGACTGGAGCAGGAGCACACAATACACAAGGGGAGGCTGCAGGAGTTGGGCTGCTTCTCCCCAAAGAAGAGGAGGGGAAGAAGAGACCTAAGTGGAAGCTGGGGAGAAGACAGCCGGAGGTCACCACAGGCAGGAAGAGATGCAACGGCACAAGCTGAAACATGAGAAATTCTGACTTGTTATTAGGGGGGGAAAAATGTTCCCCACGAAGGTGATCAAACACATGGGATTGTCACCCTTGGAGTTATTTGAAACTTGGCTTGGTCATGGCCCTGAGCAACCACCTCTGGCCCTGCCTCCAGCAAGGGCACCCATGGTGCAGGCAGAGGAGGCAGGGTGCGAGGCAGAGCACAGGGACCGTAGAGGCTAGGCTTGGAGACCTCGCACACCCTTTGGGTGGCTGGTTTTGAGCAGAAGCCAACAGAGGACAAGACAGAAGAGGAAGAGGCTTCACCTCCACCAGCCCCACCTGACGGGACCACCCAGGGTTTCTAGTACCTGCCGTGCAGCGCTCCAGGCAGATGTGAGCTGGGTTCGATCCTGTGGGAAGCGGGGGCTGCTCTGCCCCCCATCCCTCCTCCATCTCCCCTGGGAGAGACGAGGCCAGAAGCAAAACCCCAGCACCGGGTCGAACCGAGACCTTTCCGGGGAGCACGGCAGGGCTGTGCACAGCTGCCGGCAGAGAAGCATTTCGGAGATGGGGGTGCATGGAGGGGCACCCCGGCAGAGCCCAGGAGCACAGCCCGGCTCCCACGAGTCCCCCACACCCTCTGAACCACAGCAACATCGAAGTATTAAAGTTTTCCAGGCAAGAAACTTGCTCCTTGTTGTTTTCCTGGCCAAAAGCGCCCCCCCCTTTACATAAATCAGCCCAGGCTCTTTCAGCATGGCTCTCACAGAGAGGTTGATTTATTCGGGAGCAACACAGGGAGTTTCCAGATTAACACTAATTGCTCTCCCAAATTACTTAATAGTTTAAATTGCAGTCCTCTCTTTGGAAATCATCTCAGACAGTTCAATAAAAAACTATCATCGAAGAGACAACTGCAAATTGATAAAGTCTTTGAGACGAGGCTAATATCATTGCTGCCTGGCAAATTTATTCATCTGAAACAAAACGAGGAGGATAAACACCCTTGGTCGGTGAGGAAGACACCGCCTGCTACCGAGTTGCTCAATTTTCTCTTCCAGAGATACTCTTATTGCTTGGAGAGAGCTGCAACAGTGCTGAAACAAGGCAGCCGACAGCGATGCCTGCGAATAAATAGCCCCAGCCTATTCCTCGCAGAGAAAAAACAAAATTTAAAAAGATCTAATAATAATAATACATCAAATGCTTGTGCTAGTTATGACGGGAGGCAGGGGCTGGTGCTCCCCTCCGGGGATGCTGCGGGGGGCCGGGGTGGATGCAGGAGCCGGCTGGCGGCCACCAAGCTCCCGTGGGGTTGAAATTGTCACCCAGGAGGGGAGGGGAAAACTTGTTTCATTTTGGCCATTTCCCAATTTCCCAGCCCCTCCGGAGAGGAGATGCGATGCGGCTGCCAGGGGAGGGTGAGGGAGGGTGGAGGGGAGGGGAGGCCAGGGCTGGGGCAGGAGGGAGAGCTGGATGTGTCCGCAGAGGGCTCAGCACCCTGCCGCTGCGGGGAAAGGGGGGCTGCTGGGGACACCAGTGGGGACACAGCCCCGTCGAGGAGGTTTAAAACAGCCTAAAGGTGCAGGACCAAGAGAACGGGTGCAAGGGAAGCACCAGGGTGGTTTGGGGGATGCTAACCAGGACAGACACCACCAGCACACTGGGGGCATCACCTCCGCTGTGCAATATTTTGGCGCTCACTGGGAGCATCACCTCTGCCGTGCAATATTTTGGGGTTCACTGGAAGCATCACCTCTGCCATGCAATATTTTGGGGCTCACTGGGAACCACCTCTGCTGTGCAATATTTTGGGGCTCACTGGGAGCATCACCTCCGCCGTGCAATATTTTGGGGTCACGGTGCAGCCCGGGCAGATGTGTACCCAGGGTCAGGGAGGACCTCAGCACCAGTACGGCGGTGGCCAAACCCACCATCCTGGGGTGACCCCACTTACCGACAGCGCCCTGGACCCCGTGTGCCCTGCTCCCACCCAGCCAAGCCCCCGCTTCTCCCCACCACACCCTCCGCTCCCTGGGGCCAAGTGTGTTGCTCATTTCCTCTGTTTTCAAAACCATTTTTGGAAGGTTTGACCGGAGGGTGTTGGGGGAACAGGGTGTTTGCTGACACCGGCTGACGGGCAGCAGCTCAGACCCGTCTGCCTGTAACACAAACCCCCTCCACGCCAGGTCCCCTCCAGCCCCCAGCACAGGGCATCACGCCAAAAACCACAGCGAGAAGCTCCCCGGCGGGTCAGGGAGGGGGCTTAGATGCAATGTGCTCAAAGAAGAGGCAAAAAAACCCCCAGCTCTTTCCCCAGAAAGCTGCACGGGAGCGAGGGGGTTACCAGGAGCCGCTGCCCAGCGCCGTGCCAGGAGCCATGGGGGTTTGAGAAGAAGCCCGGCCGATGGCTGCCATCTGCTCCTGGCACCTCGTGCCACTGCCAGAGCCCGAAAGCGTGCGAGTGCACGGAGAAAACAAACCGCAGCCAGCCCTCCTCCCCGCCGCGGCCACCCAAAAGCAGCCGGCAGCTCGGCGAGCCTGCGCCGGTGGGCTCGGTGCAGGCAGGGGGGAGTCGCAGGCAGCTGGGGCATGGCTGGGCAGCGAGAAGCAGCGGCAGGGTCTGCTCCGGCCAAGCTGCCAAAGCCTTTTGGGGTGTTTAAAGGGCTGCGAAACGCTGCCTGCGGCGGTGGCTTCACAGCCGGGGACATGTCCCCCTGTCCCCTGTCAGATGGCTGGGGGAGGCAGCGGAAGGGATGCGGAGGGGCTGGAGGGATGCGGTGGGGTCCCCACGTGGGGGCTGCCTAATCCTCCCAACTTCTGCCACCTAAGGATGCACCAAGAGCGTCGGTTCTCTGCGCCACGGCAGTGGAAACACTGATGCCAAGAGCTAACCTCGGGCAGGGGCTCATCCCCCCCGGACAGGCAGAAGCTCCCGGGGCTGCAGCCAAGGGAGGGATGCGGCGGCGGAGCCTGCGCTGAAGGGCACTCGCACGGCTTCGATGCCTCCCTGGCCGCGGGGAACAGCGGCGTGGAGATCCATCCCCATCCCTCCGGGAAGGCGTCCAAGGGAGCCAGCTTGGCAAAGCAGCCAATTAAAGCAAGAAATGGGCAAACGGCAAGCACCGGCACGCAGCCTCCGCTGCTGCGGCCCGGTGGCCTCCAAGCTGCGGGGGAGAGCGGCCGAGTTTCCTGACCCACATCCCAACCCCCCCTCAGGGCTCGGCAAAAGAAAAACCCTTTTTAAAAAAAAAAAAATTATAAAAAGTCTCATTCATCATTCAGCCTCTGTTTGTTTTCTGCACTCCACTAAGCTCAAACAAGCAAAACAGATTAGCTGGGCTCATTTGTTTCCTACTTAATTACACCTCTTCAGTGCTGATGTAATATTTCAAGATTTGGGTTGCTAAGGCTGAAAATCCACCTGCCCCCCTCCCACACCCACCTTGGCTTTTCATTCCCATAATGAAAAAGCCCAGATGGGTTTTTTTTGCAAAAAAACCCCTCTAATTATTGAGGAATTCAACGCTCTGAATTCAGAAGCTGCCAGCCAGCGCTCAGGTTGTCAGAAGCAGATGGACGGCGGTTCCAGCTTTTGATCACGATCTCCGAACCTCTCCCCGAAAAACGGGGGGGGGGGGGAGGGGGTAAGGACCCCACATCTGCAGCCGCACGCGGCCCCGGATAACTTTAGTCGCTCCCCACCCCCCGGTTGCTTTGGCATCGGCAGGACTTCCCAGGAAGCCGGAGCAGCTGCGAGCCGACGCAGTTTGCAGGATGAGGTCCTCGCCGGAGGAAGGAGCGCACGCCTCCCCGCAGAAGCTGCTGCGCAGGCTGGAGGTGCCTCCCCCCCGCGCCCTTTGGCTGCTTTTCTTCCTCCCTTCCCCAAGCCCCGCGGCCGCCCCTCTGTACCCCACATCGCTTCGCCCATGTGCCGAAAATTTGCTGCGGTTAATCAAGGCAGGGCACGCCTTGCCAGCCCGTGGCACGGAGGAGAAGCTAAAGGTCCCAAAAGAGCACCGAGATGCACGTGGGAAGGATTTTTAAGGCTTCCAATGCATAAAATGGTCCTGCGGACCCCGGCCCGGCGGTCCGCGGCGCCGGGAGGGAGCTGCCGCTCTGCCCCGGCCAAAGGGATGGCGACGGCCGCGCCGGCCCCCAGCCCACCGTGCAACGGCCAAGTTTGCACCCAAGGGGTGTAACAAGTGAAGCACCCGGAGGATTGAGACGAGAAGAGATCCCCCTGTGATTCCCAGGCTAAGGGATAGGGAGATGAGGCAGAGCCGACCCCCACGATCCCATCCCGAATAAACCACGGTGCTCCTACACCCGGAAACCTCCCGGTTGAGTGGGACCCAAAGACATTTGCACCCCCCACCCCAAGCCACGCAGAGCCACCTCAAGCCTCCCCCCTGCCACCCCCCAGCCAGACCCC
>VZTQ01009911.1:66021-119455 GCA_013400755.1 Pelecanoides urinatrix
GCCTTACTTGTGTCCGGAGAGAGCCGGGCATCGGGCATCGCACCCCGCTCGCCCCCGCCGCAGATGCCGCTTGGCGGAGGCCCCGCTCCCCCCCGCCCCCGCGGGATTTCAGCCCCAAAAGAAAGAGCAAACAAAAGGCACACACCGACTCCATCGCTCCGGAGCCGTCCGAGAGGCGGGGGGGGGGAGGCTGGAGCAAGGGGGAGAAAAAGAGCTTTGCTGGCGGTGGAGCCGGCGGGGGGGACGGTGGAGCCGCGGGAGGGCTGCGTGCGCGATGCCGAGCCGGCTGCGCGGCCCCAGCCAGCTTTCCCACGGTGGCATTCGCCCTCGCCGGGGCCCAGCAGTGTCCCCGTCCCCTCCCCAGCCCATGCCCAGCACCGTGCAGCTCTCCCAGGACCCGCTCTGCCCATCACCCCAGCCAGGGCGTCCCCTCGGGCTCCCCGGGGTTGGGACGGGGGGAGATTGCTTGTGGGTTTGGGTGACCAAAATAGGCGCAGGGCAGCCGGCACCAGCGCAGCCGCAGAGTCCCCGGCAGTGACCGGAGGCTGACGGAGGAGTTTAGTTATTCAGTAACTTTTAACCTCCCAGGTGGAAGCTGCTCTAAGGCTGCCTAATCACACAAGCTGCTTTTTCCAGCTAATTTTCAGGTATTTAGTGCTTTAGGATCTGTCTCTCCCTTGTAACGACTGGTGGGGTTGGGAGGAGGGGAGAGCAAGAATGAGAGAAAGCAACAGCTTTGGGTTGAAAACACCCAAGTAATGGGAAAAATTAGAAGGAGAAAGCCCAGCAGACCCTCACTGCTGCAGAAACGGGCTGCAGCGGGTTGTCCCCTGCTTCCCAGGGACACACGCACGGGGGATCCAGACCTTCCCCTCTGCAAAATCCTTTTTCCAAAGCAGAACAAGGTGCAGACACAGGGAAAAGGCTGCTTCCACTCCACAGCTGGGGCAAACAAGGCTCTTTTGCCTTAAACCCAGGGAATTATATCTGTCTGTAAGGAAGGAGTTGGTTTTTTAACCCCCTCCCAGAAGAGCATGCAAGGAGCTCTCGTCCTTGACACAGTGGTGGGGTTTTGTTTGAACTTCACCTCCCCGGCTCGATCAGGAGATAATGGGTCTTTCCAGGCATCTTGGAGAGTTTTGCATCGATTTTTCTCAGCTACAAATTGAGGGAGAGCAGAAAGGCACATGCAGGTTCCTCACCACAACTTCAGCCCCTGTCTGCTGCAGAGTCAGGTGTGCCCGGAGAATTAGGATGCATCTGAAGGCTGCTGCATTAATTAAACCAGTGCTTTGAGATAAAATCATCACCAGGGACCCTGTTTCTCCTGTCCCCTCCAATCGCCCCATCCAGCATCCACCCAGTGATGGGAGAGCTGCACCTCGATTCAGCATTGGGTTCTGCTGCTGCAAAGCCCCTGAGCTTCCCCAGCTCAGCTGGGGCAGAGGCAATTTGCTTCTTTAAATTTAAGAGACTTTAACCCCAAGCAAGATCCCTCCAGCCTGGAGCAAGGAGGGATGAGCTTGACCCACGTATTGCACCAGCACGGTCGTGGCTCTCTTGTCCAGAAGCCTCAGCTCAACCCCAAGGAACCCAAACCTTGCAAAATAAAAATAGTTTTCAGAAGTCACATGCTGCCCTGATTGCTGTCAACACCTATAGATAGGCCCCTGCTATACTTCACACGAGCCCTTCCCATCCCAAGGCGATTCGGATGCTGCCCATGAGAGCAGGAATGTTGGCCCGCGCGCCCTCCAGCCGCTCACCGTTTGCCTGCAAAACCCCACTTTTATCCGGCTGCGAGCAATTTAACCCAGCATTTTCCTCTTCCAAAGCCAGAGTCAGTCCCCACCGCTCTGCGCTGGGACCGTTTTACCAACAAGTCCCCATGAGAAAGACTTTTGAGCAGCCACCTGGCAGCAGAGGCATCGGGGCAGTTCAGCCTTTCTGCCTTTAAACCCCCAGTTGCAGCTTCCCAGCTGGGGGAGAAGCCGGATCCATCCCTGCCCATCAACCAGCTTCACGGAAACAAGGAGGAGGCAGGTGAAAAAGGTGCTGCACACTGATTTAGAGGAAATTTTTATAATTGACTACAGGCACTTAGAGAAGGGGCTTGGACATCTCCAGCAGTGCAGGAGGAAGCCCTGGAGGGATGGCTCAGGGCTGCAGCTGGACAGGAACAGGCAGCAGCTCCTGCTGGGGCAATTGCTATTTTATCAGCTTCCCAAGGGTTTGAAAGCAAACCCTTTGCCTTCCACACCTTATTTCCCCAGGCAAGAGAGTTTTGAACCTCCACAACTGTTTTCATCTGCCCCTTTAAGAGCTGAGCACGACCTTCCCAGCCACTCAGCCCCCAAATTGTCCCCCACCAAGCACAACAGCCACCCCAGCACATAGCTCACGGCACGTGTCCCCACAGCATCGCCCCAAGCCCCTGGGCCAGCCCTGGCACGCACGGACCCAGCCCAGGGTCTCGACTCACCAGCCCCAGGTCTCACTCACCGCTGGGTCCGGGCACGGCTGCAGTGTTGTTCCCCTGGGAAAAACAGTCCCTGGGTGCTCCCCAGGAGGCCGTGGCTGAGCCGCTTGCCTGCACCCATCAGGTGTGGGCGAGCAGCACCCAGGGGCTCCCCTCCTGCCAGGTGCATTGTATTTAAGGTGTGGGAGAAAGCACTGATAATGGGGCAATCCATTTTCCTCCCAGCACCTGAGGCAGGTTTGCTCCAAGCCAAGCCCAAGGGCAGGACCTGGGGGAAACCACTGAGAGTGTTTGCCCAGCCCCAGAACAAGGGATCCCCCCCTGCCAAAACCTTCCTTCTTCCCTGCCTGGAGCCTCCCCATATCCCTGAGGATGCAAGTAGGATTCATGATGTGTAGGCTGCAATCGATGCCACCCGGCAGAGCCATGCTTTAGTTGCTCCACCAGCATGGATGCACTCCTGGGAATGGAAAACAGACTCAGAAGCAGCCCAACGTGTTGGGTTTTGGGGGGCTCTGGGTAGGGAGCAGGGACGGATCACTGCGTGGTAGGATGCTATGGGTAATCTGAGCAGCAAACCCCCCCGTGCAAGGGTTCAGCAAGGACCCATCCCCACCCAGGCTGCTGGAAAAGGGGTTGCATGGAGCAAGCAACTGAAAATTAAGAGTATATTAGTTAGATCCTAAAAAAGAAAGCAGCATGGCCAGGCTGAGGAAGGACCCATTGCTCCGAGGACAACTTTACCACACGCACACAGTCGCAAGCGTTATCACCCATTAGATTTGCAGGCCTGAAAATAGCTGCCAGTCAGCGAAACCCAACCTGGGGCTCGGCTGCCGCAGCTGCACCGCTCTAATGTCAGCGTCCCCGAGCATGAGGGTGACCGTCCCGTCCCGTCCCCTCCCGCGTCCCCCGGGTCATGGGGCAGCGGCCACGGCCACAAGAGCCTGTTGGTGCAACGTCAGCAGCGATGGTGCCAGCAGACACAGAGGGACAGCTGGTCCCCAAGCTTGGGGCTTCCCCAAGCACCTGTGGTCACAGCAGCCAGCAAAGCAAGTGCTGCAAAAGCCCCCGAGATAAATAGGTATTTATGGAGCATGATTTTCTGAAAGATCTTCACAAATCCCCCTGTGAGCTTCTAGAACCGCTGCACGACTGGGTGTAATCGTGGTAGGAGCAACGCAGAAGGAGTCATAGAATCATAGAATCAATCACTAAGGTTGGAAGAGACCTCTAAGATCATCGAGTCCAACCGTCAACCCAACCCCCCCATGCCCACTAAACCATGTCCCCAAGCGCCTCATCTCCACGTCTTTTAAATCCCTCCAGGGATGGGGACTCCACCACTGCCCTGGGCAGCCTGTGCCAAGGCCTGACCACTCTTTCAGGAAAGACATTTCTCCTCATGTCCAACCTAAACCTCCCCTGGCACAACTTGAGGCCGTTTCCTCTCGTCCCATCGCTGTTACTTGGGAGAAGAGACCGACCCCCCCTCGCTCCAACCTCCCTTCAGGCAGTTGCAGAGCGCGATGAGGTCTCCCCTCAGCCTCCTCTTCTCCAGGCTGAACACCCCCAGTTCCCTCAGCCGCTCCTCATCAGACTTGTGCTCCAGGCCCTTCCCCAGCTCCGTTGCCCTTCTCTGGACACGCTCCAGCCCCTCCATGTCCTTCTTGTCGTGAGGGGCCCAAAACTGAACCCAGGATTCGAGGTGCGGCCTCCCCAGTGCCCAGTACAGGGGCACGATCCCCTCCCTGCTCCTGCTGGCCACACCAGTGCTGATACAGGCCAGGATGCCGTTGGCCTTCTTGGCCACCTGGGCACGCTGCCGGCTCGTGTTCAGCCGCTGTTGACCAGCCCCCCCAGGTCCTTCTCCTCTGGGCACTTTCCAGCCTTTTTCCAGCTTTCCAGCTTTCCAGAGCCGTGTCCCTTTGCCCCGCAGAAGGGCTGTGTTGCCGCAGCTGATGGCACTAGTGTGGGTTTCCCCTGCAGACGGAGAGGGGAGCCCGGGAGGGACCCCTGCCCCCGCCCTCCCCCTGCCCCGGCTGCGCGGAGGGAGATGTGGGCAGAAGCGTTTGCTTTTACACTCATGGAAAAAAATGGTTTCTGGTCCCCCCTGCAGCACCCCAGTGTTCCCAGAAAGCAAAACCACACGGGCACCACGTGCTGCCCGTGGCCAAGCTCGGGATGGTGCCCTCGCCCTGCCCATCGCCGTGGGGCTGGAGGGGACTGGGCAGGGGGCAGCGGCCGGCTGAGCTCTCCCCACAGGGGCTGCTGGCCGAGGAGGAAGGGAGGAGAGGCTGAAGGCTCACTCACGGTACCTGGTAGGTTGCTGGGTTGTTTGGATGTGGAGCCAGTGGGTACCGCAGAGCATCCCTATCCCATGGCTGCCACTGGGATGGGGGGGCACGGGGTCTTCCTCATGCCCTCTGGAGACCCACAGTGATGCCTGGCACCCCGACATGCCCAAAAAAGTCATCCCGTGCCCCGATGGGATGACCTCTCGTCCAGCTCCCTCGGTGCTGGTTGCCCAAATGCCACCCGGGTGAGCCCAGCCCTCCAGGTGCCCAGGCACAACCCTGAGCTGCAGCTTTATTTCCAAAGGGAACCTTCAGCACCCCCAGTCCCACCTCCGCAGCACAGGGACCTCACGCACACCCAACGGCAAGGGGGTGCCCTGACCCCCCCCAGGGCCAGGGTTTGCTGCACAGACACAGAAAGCCATCCTGTCCCAACAAAACATGGAATAAATAAATAGCTGCGAGGCACTGGAAAGCCTTCAGCCAGTTTTTCTACCTGGTGCTGCCGAGGGCACGGCTCTTTAACCCTCGGAGGAAGCTGCAGGAGTGAAGTTTAAGGCAAAAACCTGGGAACTGGGAATTGCCGCTCCTTCCCAGGGCTGCCGGGAGGAAAGGGTCCTGTGCTGGGAGCCAAGCGGGAGCTCACGTAACTTCTCCGGGCACAGGGCAAGGCAGCCGGGGGTCAGGTTTCTGTCCCGGAGGGCAGCATAAAAATAGAGGTGAGGAAAGGGAATGTGCTGAGCAATGGGGCAGCGGGACCATGGGGACCTCAGCTGGGGGCCTGGGCAGCCCCTTCCCCAGCAGCTGGGCAGGGGAGGATGGAAACCCCCAGGGCAAGGCAGAGGGGAGAAGCCGGGCAGCTCCCTTATATGCCCTGGCTGGCATTAATCCCGCTAGCCAGCCGGGGCTTTCTGCAAAGCGGGATCAGCTCTGCTCCGGCTCAGAGCAACAATCCTGTTAAAGGGCAGGTGGCCATGACAGAAGCAGCCAATTAGTCCGTGCGTCGTCAGCTGCCTGCCCGGGGTGCCCGCAGCCCCCTCGATGCTCTCCAGGACATTTGTGGTGGAGCAGGTTCGGGCTGTCCCAGCGTGTCCTGCTCCTGGGGCAGGACAGCCCTTGATGAGCTAATCGAACCCTAACGAAGGGCTGGAGCTGGGCTTTATCCCCCAGCCCACATGTGCATCACCTGGGCAGGACCCCCCGCCCAGTCCCTGCTGGGGTGGGCTCAGCCCATCCCCGGCCCCCCGAGAAGGGACCAGCCCTGTGCTCCAGCAGCGAGGGCTCATTAAGGCTCCTGAGAAAGCCCAGGCAAGCCTGGGGAGGGAACATAAATTACAGTGGCCGAACAATACCCCATTGTTGGGCACTGCCACAACCCCAGCCTGTGCCGGGGCTGCGCCCGTCCCGGGGAGGACCGGCACCAGCAGGATGGTCCAGGTCTGGGTCAGTGATGCAGGGCTCCCACTAGCCCCATCCTGGCTCCGGCTGCAATGCAAGCGTTGCGTTAATCCGCAGCGATTTTCCTGCTCTGCAAACTCCGCGCAGCCCCGGCCCCCCTCCGAGACCCCCCCCGGCGCGGGGCTGGGACTGGTGAGAGCGCTGGCTGGGGCCACTGCTGGTTTTCACCCTCCAGGCTCAGGGCTCTGCTCCCCGCCAGCCTTTTTTTCTCCCATTTCTGCTGATACAGAGCGGAAAAGGGAACCCAAACCTGCCGGCAGCAGACGCAGCACCTGGAGCCGTCCCTGCGGTGACAGCGCGGTCCCCACAGTGAGCAGAGACTTGTGGCCGGCATCCAGGTCTAACAGCCGGGTGCACCATCTTGGTGCCCGTGTACCTGATTTTTTAAGTTCAGGTCAACAAAAGGCTTCAGCGTATGCTTGATTTTGGGGGCAGTCAAGGAAGATACATATATAATAAGCCCCTCTGTGTCTGGAGGGAGGGTGGGTCATCCAAGCAGCACCCAGCACACATGGGGACATCTCTGAAGCCACTCTCCCTGCTGAAAATGCGGCTGCCCTCTGCTCTCCTCCTTCTCCATCAACATAGGTGACCCCAAAGGGGTGAGCCCAAAGCAATGTGCCGATGCCGCCGGCACCCAGCACCCAACTGGGAGCGATGCCCACCCTGAGCCCTGACCCGCCGCCCTGCAGCACTGCCGTGGGCTCGCCCGGGCGCCACGGCAGGAGGGCTAGAGCTGGCGTCCGGGGGGTTTAGCTCCTCTTTCATTCTCTGCATTTATTCTTCGTCTGTGAAATATTAATGGCTCATGATTCATCAACAGCAAGAAGGAGATTACGGACACGTGTGCGTATTCATGTGGCTCTCCGATACACACACGCGCGTGCACGTATATATGCAGATATGTATTCAGAGACACCTCTAATCCACCAACGTCATTGTTAAGGCTGTTTTGGGGATATATTGCACATTTATCCCCGTCCTGGTGCTGGCATCTCATTAGCCACAAGGCAGGAGGAGCGAGCTCAGCATCCCTGAGCGGGGCTCAGCAGGGGCTCGGCGCTGCCGCCGGCATTTCAATTAGTGGCTCTGTCCCTGAAGCGCTGGAGCCACCAGAGCCCTGGCTGCCCAGTTACACACCAGTGCCAACCAGTTACGCTCCAGACTGGTGGGAGCTCTCCAGATTTACACCAGGGGAACCACCAGCAGGGTTTAACCCCCTGTTTATGGCATATACGCAAGAGATGGTGACACCACGGTGCAGCCAGCATCCCATTAGCCTGCCAGCGGGGTGGCAAAGTCCCCGGCATGGTGAGAGCATCAAGTGGTGGCTCTTTACCAGCAAATCCCCTGTTTCTCTCTCCTTTGGGACATCCATGCTTGATCGCAGCAGCCTCCTTCCCCATCCTTCCCAGGAAAATCCCCCCGGCTGGCCCCGCCGCTGCTCCCTGCCCGGGATGTGCCTGGTCTAATTGGTTACCAGCTCCTGCAGGCTTTGAAAGATGAAAAGCCCTCGACAGGAGAAGTGTTGAGTGTTCATGGTTTATTAATGGTGAGCCATCATTATTTTACCTTTCAAGCGCTCGGGCAATAGCGAGGAGGGAAGGAGAGGGGGAAGCAACACAAACCCTCCGTGATTTTCTTCTCCATCTCCTACCAGCAGGTACCGCCTGCATCAGCCCCAAAAGTGAACGCCACTTTCCAATGGGCTGTTTTGCAGATTTATGGTGGCCCCCCAGTAAAACAGCATGGGAGAAGCAAATAAACAAAGCAGCAGATGCCAAGAGCCTCCAGCACTTCATCACCGGGCTCAGCCGTTCCCGCGGGGGTCTGGCTGGGGAGAAGCATCCCCCCAGCACACACCCCTCCCCAGCCCCAGCCCCTCCGCTGAGCAGAGCCACGTGGAGATTTATCTGCCGCCTGCCCCATAATTTGCCCAACTCCCATGTTTTCAGCTGCCGCGTCTCCCATCCCAATATTCGCCATGAATTATTGTCCCCAAAGGGCTGGGCTGCGAGCCGACACGGTGGGAGGGAGGAAAAGGGGGGGTTCGGCAGCACCGCGTTTCCCCCCGCGCATCGCTGGACCAGAGCTTGGCACCGAGATGCTCCCGGGGATCTGATGGAGGAGAGTGGTCCAGACCCCGCCACGGACAAATACTCCCACCCCATCAGCGGGATGCGATGCCGCTGCGGAGCAAGGAGAGGGCAGGGAGCGGCCGGCGGCGCGGGGACGCGGAGCAGCAGAGGGGTGCAATGGTTTTCAAAGGTTGTTTTTTTTTTTATTGGCATAAATAATTCATACACTGTCACCTCACCAAACACTGCACGAGAAACCACGGGAACAAATGGCTATCCGTTTCTGCAGGTCACAGAGATTCGCACTCAGTCAGACAGCTGAAATTATAAATACTTTCTTCAAGTGTAGAAAACGTTATAAATGTTACTGTACAAATTTACATCGGGGAGATCCATCGTGCCTTTCTCAGCGATTTTTTTTGTCGGTTTGTGGGTGATTTTTTTTTTGCACCAGAATCAACTGTTCTTTTCCAGTGACGAGAGTTTTGCAACAACAACAACAAAATATATATATATATATTTATGTATATATTTATAAAAAGAAAAGGGAAAGAGGAAAAGGGAAATGAAAGTCAGCTCATTCTGCAACGGTCAGAACTAACACAGAGAAAACAAAGCAGGCCATCGAGTTCAGTTTGAAACTGTACAGGATTTAGAGCTCGTTATATATGTATATATCTATATACATACATATAGAGATATGTATATATATTTATATATACCTTATGTACAAGAAAATGTAACAGCGTACTTTACAGGGACTGGAAATTAAAGAAGGCTTTTGCAGCTGACCAAGCTTCCCGAAGAATCACTATTTGCAAAAAAAAAAAGAAAAAAAAATTAAAATAAATAAATGGCAAAGAAAGGAGGAAGGAAAGTGAAGGTGCCCAGCAGAGCGCCGGCCACCGACGGACACTCGCGGGGTGCAGACAGCATCTCATGGCCCCACCAACACAGACCCCTTCTCCTTAGCACGGCCAAAGAGACCAAGCCATAGGCACCAACCCTTCCATAGCATCTAGCAAAGGTTGGGCAGCTCCTCCACCTCCAAGACTTTCATCTCTGCCTACGGTCTGTCTTAAATCTTAATCATCTTGGCTCCTGCCACGGTCAAGTACCGGATAAATGTCATCGGGGCCGGATTCTGAACTCAGCGTCCCCAGGAACCACCCAGTCATGGGTCAGCGAGGATTTGGGTCTTTTTTGGGGGAAAGGTGGATAGAAGAAGCAGCAGGATCGGGGGATAAAATTTAGCAGCCAAAGGAGGACATTGTGCTTTGGGGCCATGCAGCACCACCACTTCCATCGCTGGTAGTGGCTTCACTACCCAGCCCCAAACGCGGTGTTCCCCATGTGCATTGAAACGCTGGAAAAAAACCTCAGCAGCAAGGCCAGGGACTGGGAAGCTCGGGGAAGAGCCTCGGAGGGCGACCGAAAGGATGAAGCAGCTGAGAGCTGGAGGACGGGGCCAGGAGACCATCGCTGGGGCTGCTGCGCTGCAAGAGCCCGGGGATTGGGGACGGTTCCCGACGGCTGGAGCTGCTGCTCCAAACACCACCGTGCTAAAACCTTCTCCGCTCTCGCCCAGCGCATCTGGAAATAACCCCTGTCTCTCCTCTAGCTCACGCAGCTAAACTGAGCCACCGGATGGGCCTTCTCGCTCCTTCGGATCTCCTATTAGAGGGCATTGTGGAGAGCTTCTCCTACATTCTCTCCCTGCTGAAGGGCTGGATATTTTTAAACTGGGGAAAAAAAAAACAACCCTGCACAAAGATGGAGTCAAAAAACAAAGCACAACAACAAAAAAGTAAGATTTGTTGGTTTGGTTTTTTTTAATAATTAAGACTTTCAAAAATAAGAAGGCATGATGCAAATAACACGGCTGCATAAACAACCATTGCTGCGCTGAAGGGAAGGGAAGAAGCGGCTCTTCGGAGCTAATTTATGATAAATACAGGGCAGCTATTTTTCCATCGATACTATTGTGCAACGGCTCTGCTCGTGGCCCGGCTGAGACGTTATGGTGAGGGAAGAGGGGAGAAAGAGGAGGGAGATGAGGGAAGATTTGGTGAGATTTGTTGGCTATAGGAGCACTTAGCTCCTTTTGGATGCCCAAAATCCAGGGGAGAAAACGCTTGGCCAAGGCCGCTGCAGCGAGCCCTGTGCTCCCAGGAGGACCAAACCAACATGCTCATCAGCTCACTTGTTTCCTTGAGTCTCAGCTGATAAAATAGAGCAGACATCTGCCAAGGGCCGGTGAGACCCCGCGGGGGAATATATCAAGGTGAGATTTTGCAGGCAAGTAGAAGGCTTGGGGCACAGAGAGTAAACCCACAGAAAGTCTTTCAAGACGGACGTTCTACCTTCCATCCTACATCTGCACAGGCTACAGCACTTTGCCACCCCCGGTGCTGAGCATCACCCATGGCATCACCTTCATCTTTCCAACACGCTCCGCTGGCTACTGCACACCTAGGAATCTCACGCCTACTTAGAAACTAAAACCGCCAAGTAAGAAGGACACAACCTTTCTACAGTGATCGCTCCATCTGAACATGGCTTGGGGACCAGGGATTTCATGGTGAAACCTCCCCACAGCAGAGACCTCCGGCGATGGGGGTTCGCTCCCTCCCACAGACCCCGGGACCGTCGCAGGTGAAGGCATTGGTGAAAACTCAGAGAGACTCTGAGGATTAGTGCAACGTTTATGGCACAGGCGCGCAGATGCGCAGAGGATGGAGAGGGCGTGAGACAGCAGGAAGGGTTGGGACGGGGAGGGTGGGCGGCAGAGGACATCGCTGCTGTGGCCCGGGGTGGGATGAAGAAGCCGGTGCGTGTTAGCGAGGGAAGAGGTGGGATGCGGAGGAGGCAGAGAGCGAGCAGCCATGGAGCATCCTTTGGGACGAGGTGATGCTCAGCCACCTACGCTGAGCTCTGCAGCATCATGCCCAGGGGACCACAAGCTGCCCGTGCTCCCCAGTGCAGGGGGCAATTAGCACAAACGAGGGCTCACCCTGCCCTTGCTCACTCATCCCTCTTGGCCTCAGCATCGAAGGCAGATGCGGGTGATCTTGCCTCATCCCCACTTTGTGCAAAACATCTTCGAGTGAGATGCGACCGCATGGCACAGCAAATGCCCCAAAAGCATCACCAGGAGACTCAGCCAGACCAACCTTCTGCCAGCGCACTTGGACGCCGGATCCACCCCCCTGCTCCTGCCCACCTCAGACTATACATATGTACGTGTGCAAATTTTAACAAATAAAAGCACCTTCTTACACACCCCCACAATTAAAGTAAAATCTCTTCCTAGCAGCAATTAGGTTTCTAATCTTCATTTACTTATGCTAAAGTGGTTCAAACACCGGCAAGGGGGAGTTAGAGGAACAGCAAACAAACCAGGGCTGGTTAGCTTGCAGAGCCTTGTCAGGTCTCCAAATTAAAGCTAACTTAGACTATGATTGAATTATTCAGGATGGTTCCTGTCAAGCAATTACGCTCAATAAGGGCCTGAAAACGCAATTTGCTATCATCTGTCGCTTGACAGCTCATCTAATGGGCTCGAGGGCCCATGCAAGCCGATGGGGAGAAGGAAATACCAGCACACCATATTCAGATGGCTCCGAAACGCTGCCCAAAGAGCTTCTCTTCGGGGAGGTCCGGGATTTGGCTGATGGAAGATGGATACGCAGGGAAAAATGGTCCTGGGCATGGCTGCTTGTTCAGCCGAGACGTCCGCAGCTCCCGCGTGTGGGGCTGGGAAGGGAGATGCTCTGTACAACCAGAGCCTGTCTGCATCCCCGGCTTCGGCAATGAGCCCGGGGCGGGCAACAGGAGAGGGGAAGGACCCCAACCCCCGCCGCTCCGCTCTGCCCGGCCCCAGGGCATCCCCAAACCCGGGGCTTTGGCAGCACCTTTGGGCGTGAGGGTGCAAAGCAGTGCCGGGGAGAGCGAGAGGGAAAGTCTCGCTGATTAGGTACGCACCGGGGCAAACGGCTAAATGAACAGGAATGAATGTGGAGATGCGCCCTGCCGAGAGGGAGACCTGGGGGGGAGCATAAGTGGGCATGGCCGGGAGGTAGAGAAGCCACTTGTGAAAGGTCACCGCTGCCCATGAAGGGGCTGCCGAGGCGCGGGGGAGCAGGACTCCTCCAGCTCCAGCTCTGCAGATGCATTTCTCCATGGGGGGCAGCTAATAGCAGCGGCACTCCCCGGCCCCAGCAGGCTCCAGCACTAAACTCATGAATCAGCAACATTTCCCCCTTTTTTTTCATTAAAAAAAAAATAAATAAAGGAAATTAAATAAATCCACCGAGAACCAAGAAGCAACCCCTCCCCAACCAAGCGTCATGAGCACTGACCATGCTGATTGGGATCAGAGGAGCCCTGGGGTTAAATTGAAGCCGTCTGCCTCCTGGGTTGCCCCTGCTCGGTGGGGAACCGGCCCGAGACCCGGCCCCATGTGCACGGAGAGCCGCCCGCCGTCCCCATCCCACCACAGCCGGGCATCCCCAGGGCTCGCCGGGGCTCGGCCACCGGCTCGGCTCCTCCAGCCCTTGCAGAGAGGCTTCACGGGGTGAAACGCTGCAGGGGAAGAGGCTCATTCCTGTCCCGCTGTTGGCCCGCGGCGCCCGCTGCTCCTCTGTAGCGCCAGGTTGGGAAGCAGAGAGGAAGAGGAGACCCGCAGGGGGAGGAAGGCACCGTTCCTTAACTCCTCCCGTCACAGCCTGGAAGGGACACAACACAGCAGAGTCAGCGCCAGGCGCTTCGTCCCATGGCACCGTGGGGTTTTGCAGGGCAGCTCATTGCAAAAAACCTCCCCAAATGGCTTTGCCATGGAGCGGCCCCCGAACGCAGCAGCACCGTGGGAAGCCTTGGACTTCTGCACCTCCCCGCCAGCCCCGTTCGGGTTTTCCTGGTGCAGGCAGCTCTCAGGTCTCACATCGTCTAGAGGGGAAAGGGCTTGTTGGGTACCACACACCTCGCCCCATCCAGATACACGCCAGCTCTCCCAGCAGCAGGATCTCCGAGGGGGATTTTGCCCCCTGTCCCCCTCGTGCAGGGGTGGCAGAGCCCCCGGGTACCGCAGTCGGCTCATCCCTGTGCGCAGCCGGGGCTCCTGGGCCAGCAGGGACCCGGCGGGGAAGCCGGGACCTAACACGGGAACAGTGGCCGGAGCCGAGTCCCTAAGGAAGGAGGCAGCTGGGATGGAAAGCAAGTGCCGAGCTGAAGCGTCCTCCCTCCCCTTGCGCTTAGCAAAAGAGGGGGCTGGTAATTAAGGGGAAGCTGCCGGGCAGCCAAAGCCGGTGGCAGGCAGAGCGTGGCTCGGTGATTGCAAAAACCTTCCCAAACCCAACCGAGCAATTACACAGCCTGCTGCTTTGGGGTTCATCAACCTTCAGCTTTCCTTGCCCTGCTGCCGGAGCCACCCTGGTGCCTGCTCGGAGCACGGATTGGTAATTAACTTCCCTCCTGATTAACAGCTTACGTTCCGGGTGATTTGGGGGCCACCTGACCGCTGGCTTTGGTTGTTCCTGGGAGCCCCTTGTCAGCCCCGAGCACACGGGGACGGGAGGTGGCACAGGGGACGCTCCAGCAGCTTTCGCTGCACCCGTAACCTTGGGGCCGCCCGTGCTTGGCGCGCGGATCAGGAAGCGAGGAGGTTTGGTGGTTAGATGCAGGAGGAGAAATCAGCATCTCCAACCCTCGGTGGGGGCCAGGAGGGATGCTTGAAGGACTCCGAAGTGCCCTCGCTTCTCTCCCTCAGCTCACCTTCCCCCACCCCAGTTTCCAGCCTCCGCGGGCTGGGGCTGCACACCAGGAGAAGGTAAAATCGCCCCACGTGCATGTGACCTCTGCATGGGTTGGGCTTTTGGTCCTATTTGTCATAATACGATGAATTCCAGGGAAGAAAATGAGTTTCTAAGTGATTCTTCTGCATTTTTCCTGCTGTTACCAACAGGCCAGATCCTGAAACCTTGACTGGGGACCCATTGACACTGCGTTTGCTGAAACAGAGAGATGTGACTAAGCCAAAGCAATGAAACGGAGCAGGACTTGGCCACGAGCTGTTTGTGGGAGAAGAAGAGACCATGCTCTTCTCCCACCACTGGAAGCTGACATGGCTGACGCAGGCTGCAGGTCTGGGGAGGGACTCTGGGCAGGGCATCCCCACCATCATCAGTTAAATCTGGGCAAAAGAAGGAAAAATCACCTTCCCAGGAGGGAAAGCTGCACAGGCAGGCACTAGAGCCCTGGCTGATGTCCCCGAAGGAGATGTCCGCAAGGTCCTGGCTCCAGCCTGCCCCTAGACCTACCCTGCTTCTTCCTCCTGGTGTTGGTGGAGCACATCGCCAGGCTCCTCCTGATCATCCCCAACTACTTCCACAGGCTTTATCATCCCAACAAGGAGAGACAGCACTGCGGTGACAGCTGGTATGGGCACAGCACTCTGTGGCCACCCTTCCTACCCGTCCTTGCCCCCCCACGTGGCATCAATATAGAATCATAGAATCATAGAATCATAGAATAANCACCCACAGCTGGTCCCCGTGCTCCCCACCGCAACGCCAGCCCTTCAGCTGTGACAGTGGGGTCTTGAGGAGCTGCCTGCCGGCAGCGGGGAGGACGCGCAGGGGCAGGGACTTACTCCGCCGACTTCCAGAAGTGCCCAGGGTGGGAAAGGCGACGGTTGCGCTTTGGCAGTTTCTCCAGCATGTCCATAAGCTTGGTGAAGGTGGGTCTCTCCTCTTGCTCGTAAGCCCAGCAGAAGAGGAGGATGTCCTGCAGCCACACAGGGCGAGCGCATGAGCAAACCGAGCCAGTCCCTCTCCCACCTTGACCCCCACGCCCAACGTCCACCCTGCGAGGACCCCGTCTCCATCACCGCGTCCTTGCGAAGGGCTGGGGTGGAGGAGATGTGCAAGCTGAGCCACAGCAGGAGGACGGAGCCTCGCCGGCTGGGGAGGGAGGGACCCCTTGCTTTTTTGCTGGCAGCACAGAGTGTTTTTCCAAGGGAACCCTCCACCCAGGGCGTGCACCAGTGGGGCACGTTCCCACTCCACGCACACGCATACGGGGCTCCGGCGCCTGCCCCACACCACCTACCGAGATCTCCTTGCCCATCCCGATCTGGCTGAGGTTGGGCTTCATCCCTCTTCCCACCTGCCAGATTATTGCCTCCGCTGGCTGCGTCTTGAAGGGCCATTCCCGCGCGTGCAGCTCATACCAGATCGTGCTGTTGGGAGACAGTGGGGGTCAGGGGGTGGGGAGGCATCCCGAGAGGGGACATCTGGCCATTGCACCCACATCCACCATCTCTCCCTGCTCCAAAATCATCCACATCCAGAAGATGCTTCATCCCAGATATGACACCAGAGGTGCTCAGCCCTTGTTACTGAGATACCACCTCTCCCATTTTCCAGATGGGGAAACTGAGGCTATCGACCGAGAGCAAGCCACCAGCCTGCCACAGCCCCCAGTTTACACCAGGGAAGAACCTGGCCTGCGGGCAGGATGATGGAGGTTGATGGGAAGCACAAGCAGAGGCACGGGCAGAGCCACCAGCCAGCCTGTTCCATCAAGTGGGAATCTCCCGCCGGGCTGCAATAGCGCTTTGCCCCGCTGCCCGCGGAGCAGCTCAACAGATGATGCGGGGGGTAAATACGTGGTCCAGCTGCCGGGCTGGCGTTTCTCACCCTGCCGCCTGCTCCAGCTGCGTGGGGCAGCGAGCGCCGGGGAAGGACAAGCCTGAGCATTCACTTTCACTCCGACTTTTTCCTTTTTCTTCTGCAAAAAGTGCTCCAAGCTGCAAGAAGCCATCCAAGCCATGGCATGAACCATCCCCGGAGCCCTCCCCAGGTGATGGCACACGTGAACCCACAGCCATCTGCCGCTGCACCGCTCTTATCGCTAAGTCAAGCCCTCCTTTTCATGAGGACTCCCAAATCCAAGGGAATATCCCAAAACAAGGGTGTCTCTGGCTGAGCTGGCAGCCGCCCCCGCGGTCCTCCGCCCCCGCTACCGTCTGGGAGTTTTGCATCCTTATTTTCCGGCACCCGGAGGCTGGATGAGCTCCGACTCCCGCAGCGCTGGCCCCGATTTCCAAGGCAAATTCCCTGGAACTGCTTTTCCTTTCAAGGGATGCCATCACGGCCAGTTAAAGCAGCAAAAAACAGGGTTAAAATGGCATTAGGGTGGAAAAACCTGGTGGAGGGGGTCTGATAAATGAAGGCTCACTCTCAGATAGGGGGGCTCCCTGATTTTGGAAAACAGCTCTCCTAATTTTGGAAAAATATGCACAGTTTGGCTGTAAACCTCCAACAATTTGAATAATGAGATGCCTGTTGGTGCGGCGGGTGTGGAGGAATGGGGGGGCTGGAGAAGGGCAGGTCCTGGTGGCACAGGACGAGATGCTCAGGCAGAAGCGGGGGTTTTGAAGGCGCCTCTACGCATCCAATGCGGTTAAATTCAAGTTTCTAGTTGGGAGTTTGGGACTTAATTTTTCACCTTCCCGCTTTCAGATGCAACCAAAATATTGGGCTGTGTTTCCTGGGGTATGGATGGTGCAATGGAGAGCGGTCTGCTGCTCCATCTCCCTTTGCACGAGAAGACCATGCATCTAATATTAATTATTGCCATGATCTCTCAGGCTTCAGTGAGCCCACGCCGCCAGCCTCAGCCCCCTGCTCCACACCACCCTCACACACACTTTAATTTAACATTTCTGCCATCTTCTGGAGTCTTTAAAAGATCTTTTCCTCTTGCTGTTACTGATCCTCAAATCACTACAGCGATGACAATAACTTTGGGGATCATCCATGAGCCTCCTGGGCTTAGCAGAGGGCAGCAGAAAAAAGAAAGAAGAAAAATGTGGGAAAATCTTTTAATCTTTTAAGGAAACTCATGCTTTACATAAGGGCAGAGCTCACACTCAAAAAAAAGAGGAAAAACTAAGTCTGAGTAACTGACTCTCACTTAGTTCGATATGATCCCTTAATTACTTCTTTATTTTTGTACTAAAGTTATAGCTCAGGGAGGGAAAAAAAAAAAGCCAGACCCTTTCAGCTGTAATTACTGTGGTTTTGATGGAAATATCATCTCTGAGAACAGCCCCACACACGCTAATCCCCGCAGCCTTTAAGGTATCCACGAGAAAACGAATCCGCTAGGTAAAACCCCCAGCCCTTCGTCTGCCTCGAGAAAGGTTTTGTCAGGGCGTGACTGGGCTCCTGCCCAAGGGAGGCTTGCTTTCAGAGAGCGATGGGCTGGTTCGCTGAAGGAGACTCATTGATTCTCCTCTTCTTGGCCATTTGGCATCTCGCAGGGGCAGCCACCGCCGCCAGCCCCTCCGCAGCCGGCTGCTGGGGAGAATCGGGGTGTCTGGGGGCTCCCAGACCTGTATCCCCAGCCCTCTGCATCCCCAGCCGACACCCAGAGCACCTTCTCGTGGGTACCCGCCCCAGGAGGATGGCAGGGGGGAGATTACGCCAGGCTGGCAACTCCAGGATGCTCCGATCCCATTGCCTGGAGCCACCCCGGTCCGTAGCCGAAACAGGAGGATTTGGGGATTTAGGGAGGTTTAACTCAAAATTTCTCAAAGCAGGAAGGTGCCCCAAGCCCAGCGATGGGGATTCCTGCAGGCAGCATCCCCTCGGCACTGTGACAAGCAAACAGCGTCCCCGTCCCCTCCCGGCTGCTCAGGGCAGCTCACACCTGACACAACTGCGCCAGTTCTCTGCAGCCTGCCCACTCCGCGGGGACTCACCCCAGTGCAAAGACATCCGAGTGCTTGGAGAAGGGCAGCTTGTCCTCTTCGGTGTCCGGTGAGAGCTGGCGGATGATCTCGGGGGCAAGGTGGCACAACCAGCCGTTCTGGATCCGCAGCTTGTTCTCCCGCCTGCCGAAACACGGAGCCGAAGCCGTGGGTACCGCGGAGGGGGACATCACCACCGCACCACGGGCGAGCAGCCCCCCAGCCCTCCCACCCTCTTCCCCCCGGGGCATTTAAGCCTGGTTTTCCTTACGGCATCTCTGCAAAGTCGGGTTTCAACCCTGATCCAAGAAATGCTGGCACAGTCGCTTTGTGCCTGTCCCTGCCAGGCAACAGGGCACAATTTGGGCACAGGATGGTGGTGAGGGGGAGCTTCGGCTCTGCTGGGCTGATGATGGGGATGCAGGGTCTGCCGAGGGTCTGCAGGCCCTCACTGTGACCATTGCACCAAAACATCTTAAAAGAGTGGGGGGCAAAGCGTTACCTGGGGTAAATCCCGCCAGCGTTGACACCTGAGCTGGTCCCGCTGTGGTTTGAGCAGGAGGTTGGACTGGGGATCTCTAAAGGTCTCTTCCGACCAAACCCATTCTATAATAATGGCCTGGAAATCAGTGTTTTTGGGTGTTTGCGGGTGTTTGGCCCCAACTAGCCCACCTTCGTGTCCAAGCCTCCCACACCATCACCCATGGGAGCAGCCTGGCTTCGTTATAATCACCCGCCCCACGATATGTAGTGGCCGAACCTCGCTGTGACATTGCTATTAAATCCCAGGCTGCCACCAGGGCATTTCACTTCATCTTTAATCCTCCTTGCCAGCCCCTCCGCCGTCTTTTCCTCTATCTCCTCAAGGGCCCCCTGCTTGGTACAGCAAAAACATTAGGCTCCGTTGGCCAACAGCTGAGGATGACGTTGGTTGCTTCTTCATCCTTTACACCCTCCAGCAGGCACCTCGGATGCACCGCTGGCATAAAAAGGGTCCCCAGGCAGGGAAATGGGCAGGGACCACTGGTGTGGAAACACATTAAGCAACTTGATCGTGTGTCCGAGCCCAAATTCAGCAGCGTAGGTCTGCAGGAGGTAACAAAAACTGTCCCATGTCACGTCAGGCTAGAGAAGGAGGAGCCCACCATCTCCTATCAATGAATTTCTCCCTGTTTGCGCTTGGATGCCCTCCCGAGGAAGGCGATGTGCAGGGGGAAGGGATGGCTGTGGGGCTACCAGGGCCAAAATCCCAGAGCCCAGGTCCCAGGGGACACCATCCAGGCACGGGCATCTCCATCCACCCCCGAGGCAGGATGACAAGCTCCCACTGCAAACGCCGATTCCTCGGCTGGCTTTTCCCCCCGCGGTGTACAATCCCAAGATGACGCAGTCCGGATCCTCCAGGCCACAAAGCCGTCCCCATCCCCAGGCATCACCCCCGGGTCTGGCAGCGACTGGAAGAGGAACCCCCTCCCTAGGGAAGGATGCTGCCGGTCCAGGGAATCGCTGATTAAGCCTCCATCCGTGCCCACTCCAGGGTCTCAATGGCTCCTCTTCACTCTGCTGCGTCGGAGCCACGGCTGCAATCAGCGGCTCCGGCGAGGCGCGGATCCTCCGGCCCCGGGAGCACTTTGGCGCAGGGGGGAGGCTTTCAGCTGCCCAGCCGGCTCCCGCCGCCATCCTCCAGCCCTGAGCGGCTCTTAATTACAAGCTGGCATTAAGCACCGGGGCAATTAGAAAAGACGCAGAGGAGCTTGTTCATCCTTCCCTGTGTCTACGGTCTCCGTCTCCGGGCAGGCAGCGGGGAGCAGGACGCAGCAAATGGCACTCAGATCTGCTCCACCACCCTCAGCAAAACTGGGATTGCACCTGGGGGTTTTATTTTTTGCTCACACAAGTCGCCCAGTGCTGTGATATCCCAGGAGCAGTGTTCAGGCTCACCTCGGCATGCTCCGGGGACCGATTTGGCTCCACAGCTCCCGTGGGAGCCCAGCCTCGTCCCTCTGCAAAGCTCACGTACGCCCGAGCACACAGCTACGGGTTTACGAGCTTCCAGCAACGAGGGCTGAGCTTTAATACAATCCCAAATGTGGTTCAATTCCAGCAATCTGAGGTTTCATGACAAAAGTCTACCTGACTTCATAACCGACCTGGACACTTCCACTAGCAGAAAGCAGCACAACCAGCCAAGTGTCTTCTAAACCCACCGAAGGACAAGCCAGCCCCAAGGCAAAAGCAAGAGCAGACAAGCTCTTCAGACTACTCAAGACCCACCTCGCACTCCTTCTAATTACAGAGCAGCCCTACCAAGCCCAATAACTTTTAAATAAAGGAGAAACAAATCTGATTTTACCAGGATAAGACACCGGATTATGAAGTCTCTCCAGAAAGTATTTTAGTTGCGATAGCCGTCTCATTTTTTAGCAGCGCAAGCATGTCACAGCACGGACGGACGCTGCAAACTGCTTGTGCTGGACTCTTTCATGAACTGAAGGTGAGCCGGCTCTAGGAGGACGAGGAAGATTTTTAAGCCATGTCTTTTTTTAACCCTAGTGAAAAAAGGCCAGTTTGTAGTTCTTATTCATATCCGAAGCAACAACACCATCCTTAACTTGACCTGCAAAAATTTGCTCTCTTCTCCATGCATGCTTGTCCACGCAAGCCTCCAAGGACCCAAAACTGGGCTTTATCGTTCTTCTTCATCTGAGAGAAACCATAGCGAGCAAAAAACCCAGCCTGAAAAGGGAAATCAGACCTGCAGACACTTGCTGCTTCAAAATTCATGGTGACTGATGAGTGCAGATGCCTAAAGCCTTCTCTCAGCTCTCCACCAGCAGAAGACATGTGTGCCACCAGCAGTCCAGGGCAGCCACACTGAAAGCTCCTCAGGGCAGAAATTTCTTCATTTTCTCCATTTTTGTAGTAAAACACTGCTCATTTCTGACCAGCCTTGCATTTCTGACCATCCTTCCTCTCCTGAGTAATCTCATGGACTTTACCCCCCAAGTGACACCCCAATCTTGAGCAGAGATGGCCAAGATGGCCACGCATTGGTCCACCCCATCGGATACCCCATTTCCCCAGCGTCTCGTCTCTCAGTTTATCTCCAGAGCATCTTTGACCTTCATAGCAAAGGTCCCTGCCAAAATTTGGCCATTTTTGCCCAAATCCTTTTACCACTGATGGAATGAGCTGCAACCTCATCCTGGCAGGACCTAAGTCCCAAATCCCCGCCCAGCTGCTAAACCAGAGCCAAAACCCACTTCTCCGCTATGGGGAGAGCAGCAGCACTGCTGGATTTCTTGGGCTTCCTAAGCTTTTGGCTAAGTTTGTGCTAAAACCAGATGATATTTATACAAGCGGAACGGAAAGGCTGGCTGCCTGGCTGGCCGCGAGAGGCGTGGGATGAATAGAGGCGGCCATTGCCTTTTCCTCTAATCCTTTGACCTCATCACACGGGAACTAGAAAAATAAAATATATAATTTCCAAGGTGCATTTTATCTCCTGAGCATCTTCGCCATAAAGTGATGATTGGCCGTGACAACCTCTCCAGCGACAAACCCCATCACGTGGGGTGATGGAGACTGAAAGGACCAGAAGGCGGAAACCTGCCAGAGCTGCCGGCACCGATAACGCCGCACTTGACCTGTGCTGTTTCTAACACAAAGGGTTTAGTGAAAAAGCGCTCTCCCTCTGGGGAAAGTCAGCAATGCTCTTTTTTTTTTAGTTTAACAAAAAAGGAAAATATAATCTTTGTTCTTTTTTCCCCTCTTCTGTTTCCTTTTCCCCCCAGCTTTGCTTTTCTTCCTTTCCACAGCTGCTGAAACTCTTTGCCCTGCCGTGTCTACAGCTGGAAAACCTCCCAAAGCACTGGAAAAAAAAAACATTTAATAAGGAACATTTACCAAATAGGCTTGATTCCAAACCCAAAGAGACCAAAAAAATGTCACAATGCTATAAATGTCCCAAGCTTGGCTTTCATTTTCTCTGTGTCTTGCTCCATGCCCTGGCTCGGCACAGACACTATGGCCAGATGTCTGCAGCACCCGAAAGGTCACCAGGGTGGCCAGGGGACAGCCATGGGGACGGCACCGCTTGACCCCGACTGCCGCTCTGGCTGCACCGCTCATCAGCCCAGAGGCAGGAGATGAAGCAGATGCCGGGGGATTATAACAACAGGGTTAGGGAAAGGCCAAGGAACGAACCAGCTTGGCTGGCCCTGGTGAAACGGAGCGTGAGGAGCATCTTCCGGACGGCTGCAGGGTGGTTTGGCCATGGAAATGATGCATCCCGTAGGAATAGGTTGGGTCCAAGAGACCCTGCCCAGGGCCAGGTTCTGCCTCTCTGAACCAAACTGCCAGAGACTTGCACGCAGCACCATGCTCCTTCCTAGCAAAAGCAACTCTGCCTTTTTAAACACTGGGTTTAAAAAATAAAGGAAACAAAATCAAATCAAAACAAGTTGCAACTTCTGCACCCAAGGAGCAGAGCAGTTTGTTTTCACCACTCGGCGCTGAGTCCAGACCCATCTCTCTGCCAAAACCCCAGCCCTGTTCTCGCCATCCCTCTGGGGCTTTGCACTGCAAACCCAACGCCGGCGTTGCGCGTGGAGCTGCGTTTCAAGGGAGCACCGCTCGTGGGGCAGAGGGGTTTCCACAGGAGCTACACATCTTGCTCCTTTCCCAAAGCAAGCCTCCTCAAAAGCAAAATCCTGGGAGGTGAGATGGTGAAAGCTCCACAGCAGTCCCAGGACACTCAAAGGCACCTTGTCTTCATGTCTACCGAGGCTGCAGACCCAGAAAGGCACTTGCAGAGGAGGTTTTTGGGCTCCCTCCTGCGTTCCCAGCTCAAAGGGGAGCTCTAGGGCATGGGGAGGAATGCTGGTATTTCCACCATGCCATGTCCTACCTGCCAGCTTGGAGAACTCCCGAGATGCTGAAGAGGCCGAAGTCCGTGATCACCACCTTCCCGTTGTCGTAGAAAACATTTTTTGACTTGAGGTCCTTGTGCAGGATCCCCTTGGCATGCAGGTAGCCCATTCCCTAGGATGGAAGAGGGAGAAAAATACCCCAAAATTGAAAAAGCAGCACAAACAGGATAATGCCAGAGCAGGGGCAGCCCAACGATTGCCAAGATGGAGAGAGCCCGGCTGCGAGCATCCGTGCGCCGCAGTGGCACGTCCCCACCACCGAGCTACGGCTGGGCCACAGCCAAAGGCTGCACGTCCCCAGATGTCCCTGCAGAAAGGGCAGGCGTCCAGAGGGTCCCTGGCTTGGGACAGGCATCGGGTGGTGCTCACGGAGGGTGATGGGATTGTGGTGCGAGCGTCTCGGCTGCCACGGCGCCCACTCATCTTCCTGATTAATTGGTTATGCAAGAAAAATTAACAGCAAACCAAACTGGCAGTTGCTTTCCTGAAATCTTCTGCTGAGAAATTGATGATGATGGTGTTTTCGCCTTCGTTCTCTTTTGGGGCTGGGAGCAGAAGGGTAATAAGTCAAAGCTCTCCATCACCGCTACCGCACACCCTGGCTGAGCCATTAGTGCACACCGACGCCATTAGCCTGGAAACAAGCGCCTCGCAGGAGTCCTGCCTTAATTCTTTTCCCCCAGGAAAAGCTACTTGGTGGTTAATTAAAATTATTGCTAATGATGCAAAAAAAGGCCATGGGTGGGAAATCCAAACTCCCCTGCACCTGGCTTGTTTAGCATCGGCAAATCAAGCAGACTGCCGACAGCTCCGCGTGGCGGACGTTCAGCTCAATGGGATAACCGGCTCTGGGAATGGGGAAGGAGATAAAAGCCATTTATCCCGACTTCAGCAGGGCTTTTGATGCTCTCTCACTTTTCATTCTCATAAGCAGACTAGGGGAATTTGGTCTAGAGGAAGCTACCAAAGGATAAATGCCAGACAGGCCAGCAAACTGTTGCTTAAGAGCAAATATCAGCTGTCCATCGCTGACATGGGAGGATTTATTAACTGGCTTTCCATGGGGGTCCATCCTAGGTCGGATCTTTTCACGTATCGTCATTAACCACGCAGGCAGTGGAACAAGAATATATTTTTAAGTTTGCAGCCAGCGTGGAGCTGGGAGGCATGATCCTAATTCCGAAACGATCTGGAAAAATTGGGAAAGCAACCTGAAAAACCCACAAATCCTCTCATGCAAATGCCCAAGACATGGGAGAAACCCTGAAGGTCTCAAGGACTCACCAGCAGCACAGACCCGCAGGGCTCGGCTCCCGGGGCAGCGGGGAAGGCTGGGGGCAGCCAGGGACGACGTGCTGCTGGGGACAGCAAACACCCCGACCCAGCAAGTCATGGGGGTCTACTTGCACCCCTCGGCAAAGAGCCATCCTCCAGCTAAGGGATGCTGGAGGAAGGAAAGGATTCGAGGCCGCAGCTGGCCCCGAGATGCCACAGCTGCAGCTGTGGGAATGCCAGGACCATTCCAGGCACTGGGATTAATTAGGGGTCTCTGGGTCCCAGCACATGAAATAATGATGAGGTTTAAAAATCTGCTTTAAAACGTCACTGTCACCTTCACAAAGCGCCAGGGTTGTGCAAGGAACAGCGTTTCAATGCTGTGAGCCTGTCCCTCCTGCAAGGTGCAGTGCAGGGCCCTGAGCATCCATGGGACAGGATGAGACCCAGCACCATGGGGATGCTCTGCAGCCCCCTCCCATCAGCCAGGGTTGACAGGAGCGCAGAGCAGGCAGCAGGGACTTTGCACCCCTGCTCACGCAGCGTGGATGGGAACGCATCTCCCATGCAATTATCAAACACAGCCAAGTCTTTGCTGAAGGTATTTCTCAAGGAGCTCTCAGCAAACCCAAATCCCTCGTCTCGCTCCGCGGGGTATTGCACAGATCCCACTGCAAATTCCAGCCCCGCCACCTTCACCCCCAGGATGATCTGTGAGAAAACACTCTCGGCCCAGTAATGCCTTAATTTGCTCGGCTGCCCGGCGTGCGTGAAAAGCCAGCTCCCTCTGCCGGCTTCGTTTCTTAAGTAAATTAACTTTTGCCTCTGGAGGATCACGGCATAACGAGAGCCCTTGCACCCACTAATCCAATAAGCTTAACGGCTCTCCTGTCGCGTACGGGCACTCAAAGGATAAAGTCAAACAACTGCTGCGACTGGCTAGCGGAGCCAGAGTCTGCACCGTGGTCCTGCCTCCAGCTCCTCTGGGCGATGCTGTCCCAAGCCCAATTAAACCAAGATGTCTGGGTTTTCCTGGCTTCTCCACACCAGCCACCTCCAATTCCACCAAAATATCCTTAACATAGGATCACAGACTCATAGAATGGTTTGGGTTGGAAGGGACCTTTAAAGGTCATCCAGTCCAACCCCCTGCCGTGGGCAGGGACATCTTCAACCAGATCAGGGTGCTCAGAGCCCCGTCCAACCTGACCTGGAATGTCCCCAGGGATGGGGCATCTACCACCTCTCTGGGCAACCTGGGCCAAGGTTTCACCACCCTCAGCGTAAAACATTTCTTCCTATATCTAGTCTAAATCTCCCCTCTTTTAGGTTAAAACCATTCCTCCTTGTCCTGTCACAACAGGCCCTGCTAAAAGTCTGTCCCCATCTTTCTCATAAGCCCCTTTAAGTACTGAAAGGCCACAATAAGGTCTNTTGACACGGAGAGGTGGGAAGGCAGAGAAACTGCTCCTCCTGGTGCACACCAGCAATGGGCCGTGTGTTCGGGGCACAGCACCGAGGCGACTGCGACAAGGGTGCGATGGACCTCTCCTGTGAGCAGGAGCCGCTGTCTTAAAACCCCTCTGGTGTGCGGGGAAAGCCTGGGCTCAGCACCCATCCCACACAGCTTTGCCTTCAGACCTCTGTTAACTCCTATGGGGACCTGGGTCAGATCCAAAGCACGGGTTGCAGCAGGAGCACCCAACCCCGTACTCCCAAGGAGGAGAGGACATGGGGCTACAACCAGGTCTACATGCATTCGTGCTGATCTTCAGCAGATTTCATGGGTGATGTTCTTCATAGAAATGCTTTTATCTCAGAAATCCAGTCATGCTTCCCCCGTGCTGGCGATGCCTCGCAACACCATGAAGAGTTTGAGGTTTCTAACCCGTTCCTAATGCACATGCAGCTGCAGAAGACAGTACTCTCGTCCTCAAAAGCCCAACCCACACGAAGCAATGCAGCCCGCACGGAGAAAGGGGCTGAACTGAGCCATTACCTCCCGCTGTGAACATCTGGGAGGCAAGAACCCTGAGCACAAGCGCGGTGCTAGGCAGGGGAAAAAATATGAGGCGAACCTATGTGATGCCTCAGACGTTTGCTCAGTGGGTAAAATCCATCTTTAAAAAGTGGAAAATATGGGTCAAAAATAGAAATGAAGCAGAGAGGCCCTCAGCTGTCTCAGACACCCTGAATTCAGACCGTAGCTTCACCGCTCCAAGACGCCCCTTGCAAGGCCAGCTCAGCAAAGCGGTTAAGCCTAAGCTCAACTGTCAGCTCCTGCCCAGAGCCCAGAGACTTCAGGGGAATTTAAGGAATTTACTTTAAAAACAGCATGCACTTGGCTAAATCTGGGTGTAAATAAACACAAAATAAGCAATCTAATAAGAGGCAGCATAACCACAGGCAGGGGAACGGCACCCATTCAGGATATATTGCAGAACATACTTTGTTTTATAACATGGATTTGAATATTTAAGGGGGTTGAAGATCTGCCAGAAAAACTACTTTTTTTTTTTTTTCCTCATAGAAATAAGTTAAACGTGAGCTCAGCCCCAGCTGATTTGGTGTCACTGTGAGCTGGAGGTGCTGTCTGACCTTGAGCAGGGCACAGGGTCAGTGTCGCGGCTCCCACGGTAGGACACGTGCCAAATACTTTTGTTATCGTTTGATGTTAAATATGTTTGGAATCACACTACAACCCTACTCTGGCAGACGGCTCAACACCTCTTGGGAAAACGAGCCGTCGCAGACAGTCAACGGGAAGCTTTGATAGCTCAGGACCCAACTTCCCAGCCACTTGACCCTGCCATGTGCGGATCCTCCCCAGCATCTATTTATACAGTCGTGTCTGAAGTATCGAAGATGCACTTTGAGTCATCTATGAAAGGAAAAGCAATTTTAGCTCTGAAAAATGTACGTGCGCTCTGCCTCGCGGCACACACGGCTCCCTGCCACAAGCACCACGGCACTGACTCCTCCGGGCGCCTCGGCTGCGGGGATGCTTTCACTACAGAGACGTGGAAACCCCAGACCAACTGCAGATTATCATTTTTTTTCCAAGAGGAGAGGAATATCCAACTAGCAACTCGCTCACAGCAGCAAAGCTGGACTTAAACACCCGCACTTCCAAGAGGGAAGAGGAGCTGCGGCCAGGATGAGCCCCAAGCTCTCCGCTGCATGGGGAGCCCACGGGAAGTGCTGGTGCCACCCCAGTTCAGCTCGAAGTGGGTGAGGGAGGTCTAATAGACCTGGATTTTAAAGCCAAGAGGTGCTACCCTGCCCAGCCTCCTTGACTTCTTCACTCCCGCTCCCCGGAGCAGCTCGGCCGGGCTCTCGGCCAGATCCAGACCCCCATCGGTGCTGAGCTGCCCCCACACCATACCGTACCTTCACAATTTCTTGCGCTATCTGCCTCGTCTTGTTGACATCCAGGACAATTTTGGCATCTCTCACCACAGAGTAGAGAGTCCGTCCTTTACACAGGCTGAAAGAACAGGAAAAGGGAGAAGATAAAAACATGGTTTATAAACCCCCGTCGAGAAACATCCCCAAATTATAAAGGCAGCGGCTGTGGCAGAGAACTATAAATAACCGCAAGAGTTTTGGCTACATCTCAAGGCAGATTGAAGAATAAGCAAGGAAACTGGGGGGCTCCCCAGTTTGGCACTGGGAGGGAGCTCGTGCTGCTCCCCGGTGTGTGCTGGTGCCATCATCGTGGTGCTGAGCCCCCTAAGGGGTAACCTGGGCTGGTGCCCGGCTCTTCCCCACATCCCAGCCACGAGCAAACCACCTGGTCCTCTTGTTTCAGACTTTTTGTGCAAAACTGGCCACGGCTCCCCGCCTCTTCCTTCGGAGGATACAATACTCACAGATGTAATATGAGTCAAAAGAGGAAAGACAGGGAGGGGAAAAAAAAAAAAAACAAAAAAACCCCTTACACTGTACAATGTCCTCCAATTTTCCTTCTCGTACCAATTACAGTAAAATCTATTTACAGAGCCTTAATTGCCAAAGGCAGCTGGGGGGGGAGATATAAACCAATTAAAAATATATTGACATTTGAATATCATAATGGAGTACGTGGGTGGATGCTGCCTCGACTCCCGCCCACAAAAAAGGGCTTTTTTGCTTTTCTATATCCACCCACGCTCATTACAGGCAACTTTAGAAAGATGAGACTGGATACCTGTGCCCGGGAAATAAAGCACCAGACATGCATCTCGTTAAAGTGGCTTCGGCAACCACAGACGTTAATTTGATCCTGTTCTAGTTAACAAATAAAAAGTTACAGGTTTTAATTCCTCTGCTCTCCCCGCCCCGCTACATCCTCGCTTGGCTCCACCGCTTTCCCCCTGGCCCCTCTCCTCCAGCCCCGCGGATGCCAGCATGGACCGGTCTGGATTTGTCCCCTGGGAAATAAGGGGGTTTGCCCTTTTTGGATGGAAATAACCAGCCTGAGCTGTGCCTCCTTACAAGGGTGGAGGAGCATCACACCGAGCAGCCCTGGGTTTGCCTGGGTACCGTGTTGCTCAGATGGGCAGCGGGAACGGTTCAAACCCCTGGCTTGGGCGAGGAAGAGGAGGCACGCCAAGGGCAGCGATGCTCGGCACAGCCCTGCGGAGGGGCGAGCAGCCCAGTCCTGCGGCAACTCCCCTAGGCTGCAAATCCAGAGAAATCAGTAAAGCAATGTCGCAGTAAAGTCCTGCTTTTATTTTTTACCCCGAGGCTGGCTCAGAGCAGCATGGTGAGCCAAAACCCCTGGGAAGCCGCGCCGTGTTTTCCCTGGGGACACTGAAAACAGCAACAGCAACCCCCCCAAACTGCAGGGCGGTCGCCGCTCCCCACCATTACCGCATGTCCCCTGGCCAAGACCATCACCTGGGTGCAAATAAGGTCCCCGCGAGCAATTAAAATGTGATCCAGAAAGTGGGGGGAAGCTGAGCTGTCGGCAGCTCTTTGGGGGATTGAACTGATTGGGATTGGGATAGCGCTTATCGGGAATAAACCTTGCTTGCTTCTTCAGAAGCTCACAGATACAAAAGACGTGAGCCAAAAAGCTCCGCGTCCCTCCATGGGCAAAGAGCACAATTTTCAGGTCAAGCAGGAATGGGACCGATCCAATATCGGTTTTGGAAAGACAGCAGCATCTTCGAAGCACTTTGTCGCGGGTTGCATTGGAAATAGCCTTGCCGGACGCAAGCGAGCCGTGGCGGGGAGTTCAGGGCATCTTCAACCCATACAAGTGCCTCCTCAGTAATGCTTTTCCTTGCTGGGGTGTCTCAGCACGTCCCTGGGCACACCAGCTAGACTGGAAACCCGAGGCACCCGCAATTACAAACACTAACTAAACCAGCCGCTTCCCATCTTCTGCAAGAGTTTTGCTGCAGTGATGGAGAAATATGAATTTGTCTGAAGATTAGGATCCAAGCACTCGAACTGCTACTCAGAAATAAGTGATAAAGAAAACCCTTGGGTTTCTGCAACTGGAATTAAAGAGTGCAAAATAATGACGGACATGAATTCTCTTTCCACCACCTTTCCAATATGAAGTTTTTTTGCACTAATTTGCTAAATAAGCCTGTAAAGCTTTAAGCTCTACAATGCAACAGAGCCTCCCGTGACCTGCCTGCACATGGAGTTCCCCCAGCCCTCCCCACTCCCCAGCAAATGCTTGTTTTCCCCCAGAGAAAACCATTCCAGAAAGTTGCTTGTGGTCTGCATTAATCATGAATCGACATCGCAAAGGCAATGAATAGATTAGCGCTGGAAGGGGGTTTGATTTCAGCCCTACAGTGAATCAGAGAATCACAGAATCACTAAGGTTGGAAAAGACCTCTAAGATCATCGAGTCCGGGGGGGGGGGCAACCCCCCCATGCCCACTAAACCATGCCCCCAAGCGCCTCATCTCCACGTCTTTTAAACCCCTCCAGGGATGGGGACTCCACCACTGCCCTGGGCAGCCTCTGCCAAGGCCTGGCCACTCTTGCAGAAAAGAATTTTTTCCTAATGTCCACCCTAAACCTCCCATGGCACAATTTGAGGCCGTTTCCTCTCTTTCTATCACTGGTTACTTGGCAGAAGAGACCGACCCCCACCTGAGTTAAGTGAGTTAAGATCAGCTCTTTTCCTGGAAAAGGGTTGGTTACAGAAAAACCCTCAGATTTCTCCCTATCTGAACTGCAGAGACAGCCCCAGGAGCGCAGCCCCCAGCCCCTTTCTGGCGAGATGCCCGTCCCTCCACTTCATTTACAGAGGGACCGCATTAAAGGAGGCGGCGGATGCACCCGGCGTGAACCCCGGCACAAGGAGAGGACCTGCCGCTGGGACCCTGGGTGGTGGTACCAGCACACGGTGAAGCACCGTCGGCATGGGACATGCCACCACTGCTCCTCAGACCCCAGGAGAGCCGGCGAGGCAGCCCAGGTGCCTCTCTCCTCCCCTCGATGAATAACTCCTCCAAATGAATTCAACTAGCAACCACCACACCGGTAATTTTTAGAGTTTTCTTGCTGGATAAGGAGCTGCCAATGCAGAGATAAAGCCCAGTTGATACCTATTATGCAGCACCTGAGCCCATTCAGCCACCACCTGCAGAACCTTTTCATGGCAGAGCTCAACAATTTCGCTCCTTCTCGTTCCTCGTCTGCCATCAATCGTTCCCCATTCGGGCAGGAGCGGCAGGCACAAAGCGTGGCTCCCGGAGCATGCACATCATCTTCTGCCTTTCCACTTCAAGAGGTCTACGCTGAACCGCGGCATTGAGGTACCCAGCCGGCTGCGAGCGAGCGATGCTGCGGATCACAAGGCCAGAGACCGCCTACGCTTAACACCAGAAACAAAGGCAGACGATTTGCGTCTTCAGACAGATCCCAGCTTATTCACTGCTGGAGTACGTATTCATAAACAAATATTTCTCTTCTCCTCCTAAACCTCTCCACCAGCAGAGCAAGGAGGTTGGTGACATATGCCCCAGCGCCCTGCGGTGACCAAACCCCAGCCAGAGCCGAGGGGCAGCAGGGACGGGCAGCTCGGGGAGATGCAGAGGTCCATCCCGGGGTTCCCAGCATCCAGAAGTGCACCTCAACCCACGGCACAACCTCAGCTTGCAGCCTTCCCCCCACCAGCCCCTTCCAAAGTCCCAGCCCTGCGGCCCCATCCCGCTGCAGATGCAACTCTATTCAAAATGAGTTTTTGAAGTGTTCATCCAAGCAAGCCAAATCCCAAATTGCTTTATAAACACTCTGCATTTCACCAGCGTGGGCTGAAGACATCAGCAATGGGAGCAAAGCCAAAGCAACTTGCAGAGGAACAATTTGGGAGGGATGAGTGAGGAAGAGCTGGAGCCCTGCCTCTTGATATTTTTGCCATTCGATGTGAAAACAGCCTCATCCATCCCCCACCCATTGGGGATTTTTTCCCTCCCCCACAATATTGACGGTCATCGTCTCTATATTGATGGCCATCACCTCTCTAGGGTTGAAGACCTCAGCCTGGCTCCTGCTCAGGAGCAGGAATAAATTGAGAGCTGATGGCACGGCGGTTGCACGCAAGTTGCGATGCCATTACTTACGGGTGTTTTGTGCTTTTCTTTCCTCTGCCCAACCATCCACACAAATGCCCATTAAATTAAATAGGATCATTTGAACACCCCAAAGTGATAAATGCCAGACCCCAGGAAGCTCATTACTTGCTAGTATATTGATTTATGGGGAAGCAGCTCAGATACCATGGTGATAGCCGGCACTATACACCCAGGGGAGACACAGAAGGAGAGAGTGGGAATTAATAATAAGTACTTTAATATAAAAATATCTCTGCTAGCAGGTTACATCTGTGCTTGAGGAAAGACAGAGCAAAGGAGGGGCTGCTCAGATGCTTCCACATTCCCCATCAGTTTACTGATTTTTAGTATTTCGCAGAAAAGAAGAAATCTTTGGGGAATATTAAGAAAGATATGGCCACAGCAACCAGAGCCGCTGAGCTGGGACTTATTTGATTTCATTTGAGCAGGACTAGCCATGGCAGGGAGGGGAGGAATGAGTACTGCACACGTCTGCACGTGCCGGAGTTATTCGGGAAGTTTTCAAGCTTCCATATATTGGCTTGTTTTGCTCTTTTACCAACATCTGGTAATTGTGCTTTTGAAACTAGACAGCCACAAACGTGTTTCACAAAACGGAAAATTAAACAAGGCTGGAAGAGCAGCCAAGGGAAAGGTTTGGGTTAATTTTTATCCCTGGGCTTTGTTTTCCTCCAAATCAATAAGAAATATCACACTCTTGACACAAGCTTTCCCGGCACGAGTGAAGCAGAGCAGAGGCATCATCCAGCTCGAGCTCCCCAAGCCCTCTGCACCTAAACACCACCCCAAGGACAGCGGGGACAGCCAGGGGTGACAACTGGGGTCACGCCAACATGAGCTGCAATGAGCTTGTTAGGTCTCAGTCTATGGAGAAAGCTGGCAAGTGTCAGACCTCACACCTATATATATATACACATTTTGTTTTCCCCTAATAAAGAGCTTGGGGGGAGTGGTGTAAAAAAACTTTGCTGGTTCACAGGCCAGCTACCCCCGCTGGGATGCCAGTGGCATCCAGTGCTATCAGTGCCCCAGGTCCCCCCAGCCCTGCTGAGGGATGCTCAGGACTGGTTTCACTGGGATTTACCATCCCCGAAACCTCCCTGTGAAGTGAAGCAGCTCTTCTCTGAGCCACACAGACCCAGCACCCTGAGATTTAGCATGGAAACCTTTCAGCCCCAGGACTACAACTTTTATTTCATGTCCCTCCTCTTTGCTGTGCCCGCTGGCAAGCAGGGAGCCACCTTCCCCTCCGCTCCCAGCGCTTTCCACAAAAGCAACATGTGGTTTCCTTCCTCCCCGGGCACCAAGAAACACCATCCATCCTCACTGGACCATGACCAGGGAGGAAAGCAGCAGCCGAAAGCTTCGCGGCAGCGCAGTGCCATGAAATGCTGGACCGGGAGCCCGCAGACCTGATGCTGAGCATCCGCATCCATCGGCACTTGGTCCCTCCAGAGGCATCCTGGTACTTTACCCAGCAAACTCCACCTCCGAATTGAACCCTTACACAAGTCCCTCAAAGCAACCCCAACGGGGAGGCAGGGAATTCATTACCTGCCATGAGCAACGTTTTTGGCCACAGCAAAGCCCAGGTCCCCAGCCCAGAGCTCGCAGCTCCCACTTCGCACAGAGGAGCCTCTGCAGAGCAAAAATAGCGTGGGGAAATAGAAAAGCCCTGAAGAGATGAGGCTCCTTCGTCCCGCATTCACTATCTCCACCCGATGGAAGCGCCGACCTTTGATGGATATTACTTAGGAAGCAAAATTTTCCTCCCAGCAGCTGGCATGTGAGATAACTACAGCCAGCGCAGCCAAACCGCAAGGGCTGGAGGAGGAGGAGGAGGAGGAGGAGGAGGAGGAGGGGGATCAGCCTTCCCGAAAAGTAGCTCCAACTCCATCGCAGCTTCGGAAAAAACAAGTTATTTAGAAAAAGCAAACTCCATGCATTTTTATTTGAAGGAGATAGTGTCGGAGGAGACGAGCTATTCTACAGCTGCAGGGAAAAGAGCTAAGAGACAGGTGAATGCAAAGCAGCCACCGGCCCCGGTGGCTTATCTAAAGCCCTGGTTGCAAACAAGTCATCCGAAAACACTTGACGCTTCAGGTGGCACTTGCTGCCTTTTGAAAGGATGAGCTTGTAATTGGCTCCGAGAGGGCTGGCTGGGTGTACAGGGATGTGCAAAGGCACTTTGACCTCTCCTTGCCTTTGAAGGAGCCTAGTATATTCCCCACGCCGTGATCCTCCTGCTATTTTGAACTTCAGGAAGGAAAAGAAATTTTTAAAAAACCCTTCTTTTGAAGAGAGGGAAGAAGCAAGTCTTTTGATCGAGACAGCTGCTTCATTAGAACCCAACGCCACTTTGGAACAGTAATAATAATTATTATTAATAAAAAATTAATAATGCTGTCACAGGAGGGATCTATTTCCCTGGGCAGCCTCCTCTTTGGCCAGGCAGGAGGATGCCAGCACATGGGTTCCCAGCAAACAGCCCTCCCGGCCCCAAAGAAGATCCCCGGCATTGAGGATGCTCAGAAAAAACAAGGAATCGTGCTGAGATGTCACTCGATAGCAAGGGAAGAGCTGGCACCAGCAGAAAGACTTGGTGGGACCATCTCTCAGCGGGGCACTTAATCACAGGCTTCCCCTTAAACACCCACTTAAATCCCTTCCTCTCTAGTAAAGTGCTTCAGCGCCGAGTCCTGCTGCGTTGAGTACTTTCCCCAAGAAGTCTCGGCCAAAGTAGAAATATTATGGCATTTTGAAACACTTTTAAAATACAAAGGCGAACTTTCCCCTCAATCATCCCTGGCCAGAGGAGCACGTTAAGGCAGAGCTAACGACCAGCTGCCGGCGGGGATTTGATGCTACAATGGGTAAAAGAAGCTCAGGCAGCCCTGAAGCAGCCAGCTCTTATTTCGACATCAAACACCCTCGCAGAGGGATCAAGCCGCTGCCTTTCCCCATCCCTGCCATCCTCTTTGCTCTGGATATTTCGGTCTCCTCCCCAACCCATCCCGCTCCCCAAGCTGCCAAAAGCAACGCTATCTCCAGGCGGAAGATATATACTCGCTTAACGTATATATTAATACACATATCGACTTTCCTGTTGCCAGTCGTTATCAAGATTTATCCAGCCTGATGGCCTCTTATTGATCGCGAAGTAGTGTATTCCCATGGGTCAATCAATTCTGATCCAGCCTGTGGCATGAAATCAATACCTATTTATTATATGATCTACGAGCTCCATTACTTTAACTGCTGGGAAAAGGGAAACGCAGCAGCAAGTAAGAGGAGGGAAAACAACCGCGAGGCAGGGCAGGAGGCGATGCTTTGGCTCCCAAAGCGGGTGGGGAGGGTTAGGGGAGACAGGACCTCATGGCTTCTGCTCCCAAAATACACCCACGAGTGGGGATAGAAGGGCCAGACCTGAAGGGCATCTCGGAAATGCTCAGCTCCGGGATGCGTGACTCCAGCCCGGCATGGAGGAAAACAATGTGGTAGCTCTGTGCCTCAGTTTCCCTCCTGTTGAGCAGGATTTAGAGCTCCTACTTAACTCTCCAGGGCAGGAAAGAAGACTGATGGATGTATTTCAAGATCGTTGGGTTGCAGTGAGAAGAAAAAGCCAATTTGTTGTTCATTAAAGCCCAAACAGCCAACATTGCTCCCTGGAGAGAAGGCCGGGCTGGCTGCAAGCATCTTTCAAATCATGTTAAATATCCACTCGGCCCCCAGCTCCCTAGACATTAAGATTTACAAGCCCCAAATCCTTCACAGCTGAGCTGGGACACTGTAAATGTCAGGAGGTTTGGCACAGGGAGAGGCTTGGAAGAGCCGAGCATTTAAAGCCAAGCTTTGTCCAGAGCTCCCTCGTGCCCGCAGGGAACAGGGTCCGGGGATGGGAGAGGATCCCCTGCGAGGAGCCGGGCTTGTTCCTCCCAGCAGCGGAGCCAAGCAGTAGACATTGCCAAAAGCCAGCATAGAAATAAATTATAAAATCGAAATAAATTATAAAATCAAAATAAACCCCAACTTTTAGCCCATGTGGTGCAAGAAAATTATCCTGTCAGATACAGCCATAGCATCTCAGATATTCTTCCCATCCCTCGCTCTCACACCTTCCCTATTAATTTGTGCCAGGTAACGTGTTCCCTGTTATTAAAGCCAGTTTGCTTTGCCGTGGAAGAAAAAAGAGCAAACTCTCTTTTCATCTTTGGTATCTCACGTGGGTTTATGTTCATCCTCGGCACTCGGCTCCCCCCCGCTAAACACCAGCTCCAGGGAAGGGTTTGGGAGATGCTCCCTCTCCGGCAGAAATACTCCAAGTTCCTCTAGTGAAAGGCATCTTCGACAAATTAATTCTCTTTATATAGTCCTGTCATGGTCAAGCTTAATTCCTAATGTTCTTCAATGTTCTCCTTGGTCTTCCCCGCGGCATCATCGCAGGGACATAAATCATGGCCACGCAGCCCCGGGTGGGATGGCCAGCAGCCATCGAGTCAGCTCCCAGTTGCACCCTGTAAATTTGGAGTTGCTCTGGCATGGCACCGTGACGAGAGAGGGGCCAAAACCCAGCCAGAAGCATCTCAGGGTGCAAATCCCAGGGTCTTTGCAGGGGCTTCTAGTGCCACATTTGAGTTTTTAACTAATAACCAAGTAATCTTCTTAGAAAAGCTGCACCAAATCCCCCACGCAAGTCAGCGGGAGCTCAAAGCATGGGCAAGCTCCAGCTCAAACCTCCTCTCTCCTGCCTTTCAGACCTGCTAACCTCGCTCCCTTCTGGCAAACAACATTCCCACCCAACAAGAGCCACCAGTGCCCCCCCAGAAAGCTGCACCCAGCGTGCTGATTCCCCCACTTTCATTACAGACTCGATGAGAACCCAGGAGCCTTGGGAAGGTTCAATAAACATCAAAATCTCCTTTTTTTTTGTTTCCCCTCCCCCAGAAGGAACACCCAGAATCCTAAAACCTGGTAGTTTCTGCAATCCATTACCTTCGTGGGTGGTTCGAGCCATTTTAATAGCATTAGGAAACTGTTCGGCTTTGTCCTTTGAAGGACCTCCTGGGTGGCTGAGGCTTTACCTCCCCTCCCCGCGCTGCCACTGACGGGGGCCCAGACCGGGAGCCCCGAGGAGCTGACGTGAGCTTCCCCAGGCCAGGCTTTGTCTCATTCAACACCGGCAAAAACAACTTGTCATTTGCCTGTACGCAGCAAACACGGCGTTTTTTCAGTCCTTTCATTTCCACCGGGCTGAGGACTTTGATGCCGTTTCGTGCTATCCATTATGCAGCGCTCAAAGCACCAAGGCTCACATTCACTCTTGCTCAAGACTAATTAAGATGAATGTTAACTGTCCCCACCACTCATTACCCAAGACAAAATCTATTAGCGGCTCTGATGGAAGCGCTCTTTGGAGTCACCACCTCCCATTGCCAAAAGATGCTGAATTTCTTCCTTTCCTTTCCGACCCAGACGGTCACATTAAGAGACAACTCAAGAATTACAGACTCATAGAATGGTTTGGGTTGGAAGGGAGCTTTAAAGGTCATCCAGTCCAACCCCCTGCCATGGGCAGGGACATCTTCAACCAGATCAGGGTGCTCAGAGCCCCGTCCAACCTGACCTGGAATGTCCCCAGGGATGGGGNCCCTCAGGCGTGTTGACCACACCGCTCAGCTTGGTGTCATCTGCAAACTTGCTGAGGGTGCACTCGATCCCACTGTCTATGTCGTTAATGAAGATATTAAGCAGCACTGTCCCAATCATCTGGCCAGACCAATGGTTAATGCAGAGAAAATCAGCATTAACCCAAAGCATCACACCGTCGGCAAGCTGCTGCCTCAGCTTCCCCTCCCAGCTTTTGCCCATGGGCCGTGGTGTTTGGAGGGAGAGATTTCTTTCTGCTAAGGAGACAATCCTTGAATATCACAAGTGAGCAGGAAGGAAAACGCAGGGACATGAAAAAGTAAAATTAAACCCATCTATAAATAACCCTGGCGTGGTAAAGCCCCTTCCAGGGACGGGCAGCTGCTTCCAGTGTGCTGGCAGGAAAACAGAGATTTCTTTAACAGCTACAAGAAATTGCGCTTTTCTCGGTAGAAAAAGCATCCTCGAGCGACCACCTCTGGGCACCCAGAAGAAAAGGGGCCTATTCTGCACACAGCCAGCTCGGCCCCGGGGACGTGCACAGGGAGGAGCGGGCAAGGAAATTTGGATGTCCTGGGTTTGTATCTGTAATTAGCCCCATCAGACAGCTGGGACTGATCTTCCCCTCTCCAAGCAAAGCCTGGTTTAAAGTTATTCCGATAAACCCACGAGGAGAACATGAGTCCCTTTGGACAAATCCTGTTTGAAGAGCGATCCTCTCCCCTGCATGGGGTCACCAGCCTCCCCCATCCTCCAGTGCCACATCCTGGACCATTCCCACTGTCCTCAACCATTCCCAGTCCAGCTCACGCCACATTGTCCTCTTCCCAGACTCATTCCCTACAACGCCTGAGCAGCAGCTCACATCTGTACCATGGCAGAAGAGTCTCCAGGGCTGTCATATCCCTTAGGAAAACCAAAAAGCAGGACTAGATAAGGAAACAAGAATGGGATGGAGACCTCCACCTGGCAAGAAGGCTTCTCCCCACAGGAGGTGATCAGAGATGTCCCAAGAAGCCCCCAAAAATGTTCAACCAAGGATGGAGCAGACAAGGACTGCAGGCACAAGGGGAAAGGAGCATCCCTGCGCTGTCGCCCCAGGGAAGGCAAGGGATGCTTCGCCCTGAGAGCCCCAGAGGTGCCTCCTGGGGAAGCACCAGCAGAACAGAACCCCATGGGAAGCCTCAAAGGGGAATAAATCATGTCTGGAAATGACCTCAGGGCTAAAGGATGTGCACTCATGCGGTCCTGGGCTTCCCAAAAATTCCCTGAGACTAAGCTCTGAGCCCCCTTCCAGCATCCCCCTTGGTTTTCCTGCATCCTCATGGCCAGCCCACCACCAGCACCGGCCACGAGCCGATCACGCCTCAGAAATCCCACCAGGAGAAAACCAAACAGGTTTCCAGTTGCAATTGAAAAACTATCATGATGTTGATTCAGCCTTCGAAGAATACGGATAAAAGCAAGATGCCGGTTGTAAGCAAAGAGCAAGCAATGCTCAGAGACGTTGCGAGCACAGGTTATATTTAGGGCAATGCAATAAAGCTGTACTTTGACCTTAAAAAAAGGGACTGAGTGCAGCTGGGAAGCAAAGCAAGGCAAGCAGCGCGCTTCGCAGACCTCATATTAATGCATCAAGCCACTGCAGCGCACATATTTATTTTGTCAAACTGTCAAAAATGGCACCTTTATGGTTTTATATAAAGAGGCATTAGAATAGAAAACACTTTGTGGCTAAAAAAAAAAAAAAGAATATATTGCCCAGGTTTTGATATTGAATAGGATTGAAAAGCTGAGCAAATACAGGCTGCAAAGGGATCGTGGAGCGGAGCGGGACGGAGAAGCTGCGTTTTCCTCTGGGTAGAGGCAACGGGGTTGGTGTAACACATGGATGGGGTCTCTGACGCATCAATCAATATGTGTGTTTGCACACCTTTGAAAAAGCTTTTGGCCTGAAGCTAGCTAATAGACGGAGATCTGAAATGCTGCTGAATTTTCCCAAATGACTAGTTTTTGGTCAAAAATAAAAAGCGTATTTTTTCCAGTCCCCAGCTGGGAAGAACCAGCCCCCGTTTGGAGTCACCCTGTCTCCGGAGGATGCAAATCCCAAGCCAAATGCAGCCCATGAGCCCACCGGGGCACCGAGCAAGCGATGAGGAGCCACAAATTCGGGTTGAAATCCTTTGCTGTTGAGCAAAAGGGGGAGCAGAGCAAAGCCCCCACCCCGGCACCCACAGAGCCGCCCCGGCTGGGACTGGGGCATCAGGAGGTGCTGCTTTCAAGGGGACATTAAGAAGGGAAGATGCAATATTTCACCACTAATGGCTGTTGGAAGCGTTGGCATTTCAGCACAGGCTTTCTGAAACACTGACAGGAGGAGGCTGGAAATTCAACCTCACCTTGGGGAAACTTCTCTGAGAAAGAGGGTAACCCGTGGTGGGATGCAAAGCAGCACCGCATCAAGCCCCGCGGCTGAATACATGGTCTAGAGGTGAGGGAAATAACCAAATACTCAGAAATAAATGTATTTCACGTGATGACAGCTGCTCTAGGAGCAGCTGCAGCCTCCCTGCCTCGAGGCTGGTGGGGATTTTGTGATCGCCCACCCATGCAGTTACGCCGGGATGCTCGGCGCTGCTTCAGCAGGGACGCTCGGTGCTGCATTTCCCACCAGGCTTGCTGGTCACAGCGGGTACGTGGCAACTCCTTGAGACAGAGGCACCTCTGGAGGTGTTTGAGAGCTTTGGGAGACCCCAAATCCCAGCTTGCTTCCCAACCAGCTGCAACAAGCCCCCTCCAGCAGTTCTCATTCCCCCCCTTGCTGCAATGTCCCTGAGCATCACCAGCTGCCCGGCCAGCAGCTCCTCAAGCCCCCAGTCTCCCTCCCCCGGCCCCATCCCAAACTCACTCTTATTAGTCCCATACCCAGTTTTGGGTGTACTAGAGACAACAAATTTGGGAAAGAGAGGAAACGCTCCAGAAGACCATGACTTATCTTGCAAGATTTCCCACATCCTCGGGAGTGAGGAGACCCCCATGGTCAGGCTCCGGTCTCATGGAGCACCAGCTCTCCTTCCAAGCACCCAGTTTTCCCACCTCTGCTGTCCTTCTGGCCGTTTCACAGACCACTGGACCTAACGCTTGCATCCTTCTGAGCCTTCAGACCCCCGAGCTGTTTTCACAGCACCAAGTTATTCATGAAACCTGGTGTTTGCATGTGGCTGCTTTACACAATTAGAGGCCTTTCCACACTGTAGCAACACTCGAGCAAGGTCCAGACCCCATCACCCATCCAGGGACTCGACCAGGGCACCATGCAAAAGAAAAAAAAACCCAGAACAGAAGCTGCTGATCCCACCAGGTTACATCCCTCCTGGTTAAAACAAATCATCCCTGTCCCCAGTTAAAACAAACCATTCCTTTAGAATCACAGAATCACTAAGGTGGGAAAAGACCTCTAAGATCATTGAGTCGAACCGTCAGCCCAACCCCCCCAGGCCCACGAAACCATGTCCCCAAGCGCCTCATCTACGCGTCTTTTAAATCCCTCCAGGGATGGAGACTCCACCACTGCCCTGGGCAGCCTCTGCCAAGGCCTGACCACTCTTTCAGGAAAGAAACTTCTCCTCGTGTCCAACATAAACCTCCCCTGGCACAACTTGAGGCTGTTTCCTCTCGTCCTATCGCTGTTACTTGGCAGAACAGCCCGACCCCCCCTCGCTCCAACCTCCCTTCAGGCAGTTGCAGCGCGCGATGAGGTATCCCCTCAGCCTCCTCTTCTCCAGGCTGAACACCCCCAGTTCCCTCAGCCGCTCCTCATCAGACTTGTGCTCCAGGCCCTTCCCCAGCTCCGTTGCCCTTCTCAAGGGGCAATTCCTGTCTCAAGCTCCACTTCTACAGGAGATGAATCTGTGTGGACTCACTTAAATGGGTTTGCTATCTGCTTCGCAGAATAAATCGCAGCAGATGGAGAACATCCCTTTTGCTAGGGCAGGGAAGCATGGCCAGCCTTGCCTCCCGGTAACATTTGTCTGCAGGAAGGTGTTTTGGAAAGAAAAAATTATTCCGGCTGAGCAGGAGACGTCGAAGCTTACCTGGTGATGATGGCGAGGTGGGGAGGGCTCATGCAAGCTCCCATGAAGAGCACCACGTTCTCATGGCGGGTCTGCCGGTACGCCATCACCTCCCTCTTGAAGGCCTTCAGCTGGTCCTCGTTGTCCCGCTCGATGTCAATGAGGCGGATGGCCACCTCCCCGTGCCAGCGCCCATGAAAGACCTGCCCGAAGCGGCCCTTGCCGATGAGCTCACCAATCTCGAGCTGCTCGAAGGGGATGTCCCACTCCTGGAGGAAGATGCTGGTCTGGCTGGCCTTGCGGGGGAAGTTGCGTGCAGAGAGGAGCGAGAGGTTCATCTCTTCAAAGTCATCCTCGGACTCCTGCGCCTCCTCGGTGCCTTCCTCGTTCTGCAGGGGGGCAAAGGGAGGTGAGCACCATAGAGCAGGGGTGGGAAAAACTGTGGCCAAGGAAGATAACGTGGAGAAAACCCCACTAACGTACCTACTGCTCACTCAGACCCGGAGAAACCAGGAAGGTACCTTCCAAAGGCAACGGGGCGGCTGCGTTTTATGCGAAGCCAGCAGAAACCCAGCTTTTGCAGGGAGGTGTTTATTTACCCCAGGGTTAAATATAAGAGAGTGATACACTGGGGCATTTAATTCATTTGCCTGAAAGCAGCATTTCATCCTACCCCTGCTGAGCCGTGCTCTGCTAACACCGACTACTCCCAACCCAGCACCCCCCAGTCTGCAGCCCCCAGTCCTCCGGGACAGGTCTGGCTTTTCCCTTGACGCTCTGCGTAAGTTTTCTACAGGATTTACTACGCTCATTAAAAGCTGCATCTCCGTCCTCACCCTTCCCCTCCACCACATTTTTAATGCATCTCAGAAAAGCTCGTTGAATTACAAACTTGAGGGCAGACACGAAGCCCATCAGAGTCCCTCTTCATGGGGTGGGGACACGGATGCCTGGGCAGGATCAGGCCTGGCCATTAATTCAATTATCAGCAATTTCATTGCACAGATGCTAAACTTATCTGGTTCCTGTGAAATGTGCCCCAAGATGTATATAAAATAAAGGCCCATTAAGCAGAGGAGCGAGCCCAGCCATCTCACCTCCGAGGTGGGCTCCACTTCAATTTGAAGCAATGGGTTTCCTTCCAGGCTGTTAAAAGAATTACTGAATTACCGCCGGGTAAAAACACAGTTAGGTGGGGAGCACGCGCGGGCGTCGGGTCCTGCTTCCCACAGCATCGCTCTGCGCCGGGACTAAATGGATCAGGGAGGAGAAGTCCCAGGCTCGCTGCTGATTTGGGAGAGCAACCCCTTCCCACCCAAGCCCTGGCTGCCTCCATCCCCTGAGGACGGTCCTGGGTGCTGACACAGGAGGGGGAGGATAGCGGGGATGAGCAAGATCAATTATTGCATTAATTAGTATTGGATGCATGAAGTTCCAGGATGGATTTGGTGATGTGGGAGCACACGACCAGGTCTCCATCCTGTCACCCAAAGCCCACGGTGCAGAGGATGCACCATCGCCACGCACCCAGGGAGGCGTCACCCCCGGCTAGCCCGGGGTAAGGGACAGATTTACACCTCACAGATTTTGAGCATCTCAAGGCAGCGCTGGGGCATGCGCTCGTGGCATTTTTCAGTGGTTTCTAAGATCAGAATTACCTTCCCAATGAACACCAGCCAAAGCAACAAGCGTGGCTGATTACCAGCCAGAAGAGAAGAAAAGAGGTTTTTCAATTATTTTGGAAAAGTGGAGGTTTCAAAGACTCTCCCTGCAGTAAGAGCATCCCAATTTGTCTGGTTTCCCAGCTCCCTGGGCCAGGAGCTCCTCTTTTTCTTCTCCGCTTACACAGCACCTCCCAGCACCAGGTCCATGACCAGGGTCTCGCTGCACCTGACAGTTAACAGGGAATTAGGGAAATTCCGTGGGGAATTTCAGCTGTAGCAGCTCGGGTGGTTTTGAGCATAATATAAATATATTATAAATTATTATTATCAATAACATAAATAACAGCATCCCCTCCCAGAGACAGCAAGGATCACAGGAGAGGCATAACACTCCCCAAGCCACTCGGACGCTTGCTTCCTACCCCATTCAATTGCCACTAAAGAGCTATAAATCCCAGGGGAGCCACAGGTCCATATACCAAAAGAGTCAACCCTAATATTTTAAGCAGCACGGAAAACCCAGGTGGGTGCAGACGGCTTCTGCCGCCCACCGCGATGCACGGGCGGTCTGCAGGAGCCGCAGTCTCCTCCTGCCTGATCTTTAACCCAGGCACGAATACCTGTCTCCCGATCCGAAGCAGAGTCTGCTGTTTAACCCAGCCAAGCCCGGGGTAACCTCAGCGGCTCCCACGGGTTATTTTCAGTGGGGCGAGCCAGAGGAGAATCACAGATTTTTGCATATTGAAAGCTATTTTCCCACAAAAACCCGCCAACCCTACGCCTGACACCTTGCTTTAGGCAGGGAAGGAAAAAAAATAAAAAGCTTTGACTTTACCACTTTGCCATTAATTTCCCGGCCACCGGCGGGGCCAGCGGCTCCGTCCCCGTCCCTCCCGTTGCCTCCCCCAGAGGCACGATCCGCCGGACCCCCCGGCAGTTGCCAATGCATTTGTGAGAGCGTGGGTGAGGCGGACACAAACCACATCGCAGCCTGGAGTGAAGCCCTATCTGTTAAACTCCTGGCTTGTAAAATCCTTCAAAAATGGCATTTATAAAAAGGATCAGCAAGCAACCCTGAAACGCAACGTCGCTGCTGGGGCAGCGCAGGCACGAGGACCTCGGCGAATGCTGGGTTTGGCAGAGCAGCTTGGGCTCGATCTGCCGGGGAGAGCTGGTCCTAATGCCAATTAGATACTGCATTTCAAAACTAATTTCAGTGCAAAGTTTATTGGACTTGAAAATATTACAGGTGGGGCTGCAGGAACCGCCTTTATTAAAACTATTTCAAGGACCCTGGTTCTCTGCTTATAATTTAGTAAAAGATTAATCTCTTGGGCTTTGGCTTTGGCTTCTCGGACTGAAAGTCTTTTTTTTTCCGACGGCAAAGTGCTGGGTGGGTGCATTGCTGTGGGTTATAAATCAGTCCCCTGCCCTCTCCTTTCAACCTTTCTCCTTCCCGAGACACGAGCCAGAGCCGTGAGCTGGGTTATGGCAGCAGAAGCACTGGGGGCTCACCGCAACCATCCACCCCAGCCTGCCCAAAAGGCATCCCTGAGCCCCAGACTGGTCCTGCAAAGCCAGGGGAGCACCCATGGGTGCCTGGAGGAGGCGGGGTGCGGAGGATGCGCTGCCTGGGGAGGGGAGGGTGAAGCTACCCGGGAGGAGGGGGAGGCACTCACATGGGGTTGGAGTTGACGGGGTGCAGAACCACCTGCGGGGCTCGGGTCGGCGTCTCGGGTACCACGTCTGGGGAGAAGAGAGCGGAGTGAGAGCAGGCTGGGAGGCATCAGGAGCCCTGTCCAGTGCCGGGGGCACCCAGGGGAACTAAATCCCGCTGAAAACCTCCCTTCGTCCCCAGGTCCAATTTAGTTACACCCTTAACTATAGCTGGGTATAACTTAGGGCCACCCAGCCCTGCAGCATCTTAGTAGTGCACAGTCCTACAACAATATACTGGTTTGGGGGAGAAATCCCACCCCAGCACAATCCCCCTGCCCAAATTCAGGGGTTAGGAGAGCCGGCCATGCACCCACCCCTCTAAGGAGTATCTGAGCACCCTGCGTTTACAGGAGAGACTTTCAAAGAGACTTACCTGGGAAAATGAACTGCTGCTTGTACTTGTAGTAATGGGAAGCTGGAAAAGAGAAAAGGGGGGGTTAAATATCGACCTGCAGAGCCTGACGCTGGAGAGACTCCAACCTGTGCCCAGTTCTGCACCATGAAACACCAGGCCCAGGTCCAGGTCCCTCCCTGCATGACCCAACCTCTCCCACCTCCATCTCTCCAGAGGATGCCACCTACAATGGCACGTAGGGTGTCCAGGCCAAAAAATTAAGACCTTAGCCCTCTAACGATCTGGCTGGATTATAAGTTAATTTTTGCCACCATCAGCTACTGCTCTACCATTTGGAGTTGATGTCATCTGCAAAGTCGCCAGTGGGATTTGGACACCTGGTTGCCAGCAAAAGCCCACAGGGTTTGAGTGCTCAGCTCCCAGCCGGCCTTCGGGAACCACTCGGCATCGCAGAGACACCGAGTGATGGATTTGCAGCTGCTGCCTGGTTTTGCCCGATCCAGCCCATCTAACTGTGCATTTTTGCCATGCTTCGGAGACGCGTCCTTCCTGGGCTGACTGCCTCCCTCCCGGCGCACCGAAAGGAGCTGGCAGCAGCCCCAGGAGCCGCTGCCCAAAGCCAGCGCTGCAGGAGGGCTCTGGGTGGTGGTACCCTCCATCAGCTCCCTGTCACCAGCAGGCAAAGCCCAAGGACTGATTTGACTCAGGGCAGGCAGGTCATGAAGCAAGACAGAGCTGCTGAGGCCACCAGAGCTCGGCACCAGCTCAGAAGGCACCTTCTCCTTGAGCTTCAAGACCCCAAAAACTGTCCCTCAGCTTCTCCTCTCCAGCTTCGAGACCCCAAAGGCCGACCTCAGCTCTGCGGTGGGACCTGAGCACCCCTGAGCTGAGATCAAAGGAGACTTGAATGTAATTCTGGCAGAAAAAGGTCACCGTGTTGCAATTTCCAAGCTCAAATCCTAATCCCCAAGATGACCGTCTTGATGAGATGAACCATGGAGAACTTCCCGTGCGGAAAGATGAAAGCACAGTAAGTCCTGCTTTGTGTCAGATCAGCTCCCGTTTGCCACAGGGCTCTGCTCCTCACGGGCGCTGCAGCAGGGAGCAACCCCCTCTGAGCTGCCGGGGTCTGATCCTGCCCCGCTCCATCCCTGCCAGTTGGGCAAGCGTGCCAGGGGCTCCCTGCGCTGGCTCAGCTGCGGCAGCAGCGACAGCCCGTCCGGGTCCCCGTAAGGAGATGCTGCTGCCCACTGTGGGGTTATTTCTGTGGTTTCCGCTTTAAACAACATGAAATCACATCTCAAAAGATCTGCAGGGAGGTCTCTGCTCCAGAAGTGATGCATGACGGGGGTTACCAACTCCTGGACCCTCTGTCCCTTCTCCCCAGACCCAGGCAGGGTCCAGGCTTGCTCAGCAAGCGGTTTGGGGACGTTAATCGCTGCGAGCCCGGCTTTCACGCTGCCGAGACGTCAGGATGCTTTGGCTCTGGCTGGAGCACCACGAACTCGGTTACACCGGCACGGAAACCCACGCCGCACTCTCAGGTTTGCAGCCACGCTGTGGACTGTCCTCCCAGCTCTCGGAGGCTCGAGGGCTGCGGCTGGTGAAATCCTGACCTGGGGATTGGGAGCGGAGCCCCGCCTCGCCAGATGGGTCACATCAATCCCTGCAATGCCCGATGCTTCCTCACAGCTTCTCCGCCGTCTTCCTCGCACCCCTCCAGCATCCTGCCTGAGCCCCAGGCTCTCCAGCGAGCAAGATCTGTGCATGGCTGCAGCCTCTCCGGGCTCATGAGGACCTGTGTTGTTTGGGTTTTATTTTCTTATCCAGCTTTTGGAAATGTTTGTTATTGTGGTGATGGATCCTGCCAGTCAAAACCCTCCTCACCTCCTTCCTCCTCCTCCCTAGCTGAAGGCTTGTCAAGCCAGAAGGGAGGAGTCACCACGGTGCAGCAGGATCAGCAGAGCACGAAGGTGCTGTCTGGTTCCTCCAGAGAAGTCCCAACCTTCCTTCCTAGCTGGACCAGTTCATTAACCCTGGGGTTTTGGGATGCAGGAGGGACCCCAACCTCCTGGTGCTGCCCTGTCAAAGAGGCTCGAGGCCATGGACCAAACAGGGGTCACCATCCCCGGGCCAGCCAGGAATGTTTCAGGATCTCAGAGATGGGTCAGGGCCATGGCTCCCCGTCCTCTCCCTTCTCCAGGCCCTTTCTGGGAGCAGCTGGAGAAGCAGGCAGGTGGCTGAGGACAGCTGAGCCCCTCCACGCTGCCAGGAGGGATGCTGAGCCATCCCCCTCCACGAAGGGACCTTCCCTGGAGCAGCAGCACTGCCCAAGGACACCCCGAAGGCAGCCGCGCTGGGGTACCTCCTCAGGCCAGAAGGGGCTTTTTTGGCCATTTAATGTAAATCCTGTGTCCTGTAGCCACTATGACCACTATGACCTCTTCCACCCTCCCTGAAGAGACTGAGCTCCAGGACCAGATGGGTCCCAGGTACCCAGACAAGACTCGGTGGGACAGGCTACGTCAGACACCCCCAGCATCAGCTACTCCCCACTATCACCCCACGCACGCTGCCAACATCACCCCAAAGACACAGTAAAGTCAACGCAAGTTACTCTTGTCTCCCGTTGGCTGTTGAGGCCATGCAGCCATGGAGAAGTCATGCCTGGAAAGGTTTTTGTAGCCTCAAGTGCAGCAGGTTGTCCACAGAGGTTGTGCTGGTTCCATCCTTGGAGGTTTTCAAGACCAAACTGGATCAAGCCTTGAGCTCTGACCCTGCTTTGAGCAGGAGGTTGGACTAGAGACTCCCAAGCTCCCTCCCAACCTGAATTATCCTAAACTATCATTTCTGCTTCCAACTTTTCCCCATCCCAGTGTAAGTCCAGACAGGCAAGCAGATGGAGCAGACCCTTACCCTGAGGACACCCCAGGGCACGAGCCCGTCTCATCGGGCAGATGTGGAGGTGGGGAGCCCATGGGGAACCCAGCATGGTACCTGGCAAGTTGAACTGCTTCTGCTGGCGCGGGCACTGCGGGGAGGGGTGCAGGGGGGACGGGGGCGTCGCGCTGGGTGGCAGCGGCGGGGCCGGCGAGGAGGGTGTGGAGGAGGTGGTGGAGGAGGGGTTGCTGCTGGAGTCTGGCTGGTAGGGCACCGGGATGTGGTCCTGCGGGACATGGGGAAGGAGAGAAGAAGAGAGGAGCCGGTGAAAGCACTGCCGGCCAGTGCCACCCCAAGGTACTCCAGTGCAGAGGACCCCAGGTGACAAGTGAGAGACTGGGTCATCCCAGTCCCCCGTTTCCAGAAGCCCTAGAAAACAACCAGAGCCCCAGCCTCGCCTTTTCCAAAGCCATTTGTATTCACAGTTTGCACCGAGGCCATTTCACACCAGAAATGGGGTTCCTCTCCCAGCCCCTACGGCTGAGGGCTCCCCAAACCCTGCCGGCCCTGCAGAGCCATGGCCACCAAGACCAGAGTTGGGGGCCGCATCCCTAGGGCTCGGTCCGTAGAGACATCAAGGAGCTGGCAGCTTCTGCTGACCTGCTTTGAGCCAAAAACCCAGCACCCTGCTTGGGGCAGGGGGCTGAGCTGAGGCAGATTTGAAAGGATCAGCCAACACATCCCAAGACATCCCTTGCCCTTCGTTGACCCTTCCTAATCAAGGCCAGGATGACAACTTCGGGTGCACCTCTCCAGAGCACACTGCGATGGGTGAGGAAGGGCCACCTGGGAGCAAAAGGGGAGGAGGACCTGCCTGGATAGCTTAGATCTGAAAAGGAAAATTGAGGCCAGAATTTCCCACCTTGCTCAACGTGACCTTGCTGCCCAACGTGGGGACACCTAACAGGGTCTGACCTTCAGCAGCACTGAGCACCCCCCTCTCCAGACAGGTCACCATGGCAAGATCTCTCCAAGGTTACAAAATCTGCACGAGCCTCCCCCAGCAGTTAATTTTGTCCAAATTGATTAATTTTTAAACGAGCTGGGCTTTCCAGGAAACCCACATACATTTTGTATAGACCATTCTGACACGCACGACAATCTTGGCTAGGTAAATTATGTTTTAAACCAACTCTGAAGGCCACTAACAATGAGATTTCAATGGCATTCACAGAGAACAGGGTATCACTAAAGAAATGCTTTTAGAAACATCAAAGTAAGAAGGCACCTCTGTTGCATAAAGCACATTTATAAAGGAAACTTAAACAGAATGGGAATAATCAGGTCAAAGCCAAATATATATATATATGTATATATATATACACACACACTGTGCATCATCATGCTCTGGTTAGAGGAAAGCTAGGAAAGGTGAAAGGACTGCACAGCAGAGGCAGAAGGAGAAACAGGGCTGATGCCCTTCGCGCCCGAAGCCTTTAGCAGAGAGCCGAGTCCCTTCCCCAGTGCCCTCTAATGAAATGAAATCGCGTAGCGTCTATGTGAAACAAATCACTGGAAGGACGGGCACTAGAACAAGAACGCGTCTCTATTTCTTTTGAATTCCTGCAGTAGCTCTCCAGCCTCAAAAAGCCATTTGCACCACCCCATAACAACAACAAAGCAGATCATTACGCTAAAGATCTCCTAAAAGCTTTAGCTTTAAAAGCTGCATCCAGGAGAGCATCATCCGGTACCCAGCCTCCGCTGAGAGCCGGAGGACGCCGAGGTCCGGGAGGAGCCGGGGTCCTGCCAGCCTTTGGGAAGGCAGGGTTTTGACGACCCGTTCCCCATCACACCCAGGATTTCCCTCGCTTCGAGCACTTCCAGCCTGCAAACACCTCACCCTGGGCTACCTCCAGCCGCCGGCGAGGAATTTTCCACTGAAGGGAACAGGCTCTAAATTTCATCACAAATAACCCGATGCCGGTTTTATTGCTATTAATGCAGGGCAGAAGCAAGTGAGGCAGGTGCACTGTCAGTCTGGCTTGACCAGCTTTGCCAGGGACACAATCAAATTCTGGGCTTGTTTTATTTGTAACAATAAATTTGTTATTTACGGAAGTCTCAGGTGGTAGCAGAGATCTCAAACCACCCCAAATTCAACTTAGACCTAGAGACTGAGAGGCCACGATGGAGCAGGACCGGTGGGACACAGGCTCTTTTGAAAGTGTTGGTACCAATTTAATTTTAAAAGAAATAACCTTGGCGGATGCAACCCCCACCGCGAAACCCAAGGGGCGAGGGGTTGGCAGCTCCGCTCGCAGCGCGGCTCACCCTGCCTCAACACCAAGCTCTCCCTCGCTCTGCTCCTTGAATTAGCACTGGTCCATGGGATTTTTTTTTTTTTTTTTTAATTTAAGCCCCCAAGCAGGTTTCTAGGCAGCTCCAACCCACGCGCTGACGCACACATCGGTCCCATAGCGGTGGATGGGACCCACGGAGACACCTGCAAGGGGAGATGGCCCATCTGGGGACAAGCCACCGGTCCCCTCCTGCCCCAAACACAAGGTCAGAGCATGGCCCCTTTTGTTCTTAAATTCCTTCTTTTAGAAATTACTCTCTGAGCTGTGCTCCCACCCTGCAAATGGGATTGATGCTGCCGAAGGACGTGCCCTGGGAAAGCTGCTGCTCCTCATGCGAGAAGCATCTGGGAAAACTGAGGCAAAGGGGTGACTCAAGCAACCCAACTCGGGTAGCACTGGAAAATGCCACCGGTTTTGCCCCCCTCGTCTGCACGAGCAGCGGCTGCAGGTGAAGAACCAGCAAAAGCCGCTGATGTTTCGGCGACGCGGGGGCCGGTCCCCCCTGGCAGGGGGTGGGCGCGACGCGGGTGTTCAGGGCTGGTGGAGCAGCTCACCTTGTTGAGTTTGTTGGTTTTGGGGAGCGTCTGGCTGACGTGCAGATCCGAATACCGGGGGGGTTTCCGCAAGGGGTTGTTGATATCGCAGGGCACCGACTCTGTCCGGACTAACCTTGCTGGATTAAGAAGGGAGAGAAGGGAAAAGGGGATGGAGAGGAGGGGGAGAGAGATGGAGAGACATCAGAGCTTCGGAGGAGTACTTAAGGTCACCCTGCGCTCGCAAACCACTCTTGAATCGCTCTCCAAAGCAATCCCCTGCGGCACCTCCAGCCGCTCGGCTCCTGCCCCAGGATGGCAGCCAGCCTTCGGGCTCCCCCTGCATCCAGGCCACAGCCAAACCCCCCCGGGACGTGGAGGGGCTTAAAGCCCCCCACGGTGGGATGTAAACTGCATCCTTCTCCCCACGCCGAGGGGCTGCAATTCGGGGAGGTTCAGCAGCCACCCCCCAGGGGGGTCAGCCAGCGTCCGGAGGAGGCACCGTCCTCTTCCTCACCGCAGCTTTTCAGGGCAGGGGGAAGGAGCCGGCTCAGAGCACCCTGCTCTTGGTGGAGAGATTTTTTATTATTATTATTTTGGAAAGCCAGCCTGCAGCCCAGGGACTTGGGAACAGGCCGGCTTCAGGGCAAGGCATTTAAGAGCTTTTTTGGGGGCTGAGGCCACCCCAGAGCCACACTGCTCCTTGCTCCTGTGCTAAACCACACAGCGGGCAGCTCCGGCTCTTGCAACATTGCAGACCGCAGCCATAAATCCCCATTTTTGCCCATCCCAGGAGCCCACCTGCCCCCGGCAGTGCGGGACACTGCTTTCCCTGCCTCCTGGTCAGGGTTTGCAGCAGCTCAGAGTATGACGGGGTGAGGGGGGGTCTTCAGCCCCTTCCACCCAAATTTGCTGCAAGCAAGGGCACGGGGACCGGAGTGGAGGCTGCAAAATTGCCCCTCTCCGAGCCACGGCCACTCGCCTTGCGAGGTGCCACCAGCGCAATGCATTTCCCCGTGATTAAACCGATGAGCGTGTTTTTGGTGGTATTTAACACAGAGTAACGGCCTTAAGAGCTCAAAATTCAAGGCAGTGGTAATCGGAAGCGTTTCCCTTAGGCGGTCGCAGTCCTTTGGCCGTCGGGGAGCACTTGGCCAAAATCTGGAAGAAAAGAGGTGGGAAGCGACGCCCGTTCTCCTGCTGCAAAGTTCTCCCTCCTCTGTGGATTTTAGGATGGGCTCTCCTGGAGGAGAGCGGGATAAGGCAGCTGCAAAAGCACCACGAGCATCCGCAGGGGCACAGCTGCGTCCCCGTGGCGGGGACCCCCATGCACCGACAGCGCCGCGGGAGATTTCGGGTCCCATGCGTCCACCCTAAGCTCTCGACGGTAGCAAAAGGCTAAAACCTGTTGCACTTACCCCGTGCGGTGGGGAATCTGAAAAGAAAAGGAGGCAGGGGAAGGGTGGGTGGAAGTGGTTTGCAATGCAAATCTGCCTCGCCCCGAACGGCTCGTCTCCCTACAAGCGGAAAAAACGGTGGGTAAAATTTTCACAGAGCGCCCAAGCGGTTCGGGAGCCTCCATCCCGCCGGCCGTCAGCGAGGGTCGGGCTCCCGAATCGCCCTGGGGGCTTTTGAAAGTTTTACCTGGTGGCAACATCCACGGAGGCAGAAGGGGGAAGAAAGGCCCTTACCTCCGCGGTGGATGATCAGGAGGTGACACGGAGGGGCCTCTTTGGTGCATTTGTTGTGGCACTTGAGCCTGGCGGAGAACAGAGAAAAAGGCGTGAGAAGTCAGGGCGAAGGGGACGCGGAGCATCACAGTACGGCCGAAGGGATGCGGCTCGGAGCAGGGAGCATGGCTGTGGACCATGGACCCTTTCTCCACCCAGAAAGATGACTTGATGTCATATTTTGGTTGCGCACTGCCCCTGGGTGCTCACTGCCGGAGCAGTCCCATGGGCAAACCCTCCCGCATCCCTGCGGTCCTGCAGCTTGCGCTTGGCAAGACGCGCCATTCCCAAGCCACCCGCCTGGGCTGTGGGCACAGGGATGCGAAGTGGTACGGGATGCACGTCATCGGAGCATCAGGGCTGTTGGCTGGGAGGACGCCTGGCAAATGAGAGCCATGGCGGGTGCATCTGCCCCGACGGAGGGGCGCAGGAGTCATAGACTCATAGAATCACTAAGGTTAGAAAAGACCTCTAAGGTCATCAAGTCGAACCGTCAACCCAACCCCCCCATGCCCACTAAACCATGTCCCCAAGCGCCTCATCTACACGTCTTTTAAATCCCTCCAGGGATGGGGACTCCACCACTGCCCTGGGCAGCCTGTGCCAAGGCCTG